>JYFJ02008963.1:0-10964 GCA_000934665.2 Catajapyx aquilonaris | reverse complement strand
ATCGTTAGCTGGGACTCTAATACTGAAGCACACTTGACTACTGCCAGCTCTTTAGCAGCAGAAGAAACCTGTGTAAAAAATGAAAATGTAACAACTGTGCAGGGGACACTTGGCATATCTGGGTTAAGGAACGGCATGCGTAATCTGTAATAAATACGACCACCACTGGAAAGGGCCACCTTCATCTCCTAAAAATGGACAAGACACTTGCTTCGCAATTTCTTATTTTGCAAAATAAAGTTTGCACACTATGAAATTTGGATGGTTTCATGGGGTGGCTTTTATCATTTATTTCCTTGCCCAACCGAAGCAGTTTGGTGGAGTGGATAAGGTGTCCGACTGCTAATCAGGAGGTCCTGGGTTCGAGTCCCGGGGCCGGCAATCCTAACTGTGGTTTTCTGAGGTTTCCCATGGTCCACCCAGGAGAATTACAGGGTTGCTTCCTAAATAATAGGCCACAGCCGATTCCTTCCTTTCCTATCCTTGTCCCGTCCATGAGGAGATGCGGTGTCGGTGGGGCGTTTCTGACCCGCACCTAGGGGGCTGTCTTGTAGCTTGGCCCCCTGGGGGACTGCATACGACCCCCAATTTGAGACATCGCACTTGCACCCATATCCCCCCCTCACAAATCCCTATCCTGACCCCTGCACTGGAGAGAAAATGAATGCGAAAAAATTTCCTAAGAAAAATGGTGGTAATCCACCCCCCTAAAAGGGGCTGTTGCCTCAATGGGGTAAAGCTAATTAATAATTATTGAAAAAAAAAATCCTTGCTCACCTATGTCGGCGCCGCTGCAATGGCATGGCGGGATTGAAAGCCTCGTTTTTATGACACATGCTACCTTAAACCTTGTGGCCAAGTTCACCTAGCCGGCCAACGTCACCCCATTTGACGGTACCGCTCTAGTTGTGGACTTTTGATTGAGTATAAGGTACCACGTGATACGTGAACTATTAGGAAGATGTTTCATTTACACTTTTCCCCCTTGATATGAACCCTACCATGTGCCTCTTTTGCCACCAAATTAGCAAACAACTTGGAGCAATGTCCGCAAGGAAATCTCTTGTAGCCTAAGTGTTTCTGGCTATGTACTAACAAGCTGCTTTTTGAAATAAATATTCTGGAGCACCTTGTGCATTCATATAACTTCTCTGCCGTATGAATACTCAAATGTATGAATTTATCCAGTTCGAATGTAAATTTCATCCCACAATAATCACAGACATACAAAGCATTTATCTTCCTATCGCCATGTCCTTTGCATTGCGTTTTAAATGGCAACTCATCTGAATTAGCTTTGCCAGTGGGAAGCGTAAAACTTTTCCACCCATCTGATTCCTGACCCAGTTCATCCCATTTCCCTTGCACAACTGTCCTAAGAGGGCTGCAGGAGTCCAAAATAATTTCACCCTCTCTTGTTCTCAAGTCCTCTAGGATTTCCCTTCTGGTCCACACCATCCGCACATCGCCTTCAAGCGAAAGCGTCTCACTCTGCCCTTCATCGTCACCTACAGCCATATTAATTTCCTTGGCGGAAGCTGAAAGTGGCGATGTGTTAATGAAGAGTATCCAAGCGTACAGACTCACTAGGGAAGGTCTTGTACCTAAGTACCTTGGACCCCCTTGTACCTTGGGACATGGTCATTTTCTCGAAATCTGTTGGCGTGAAAAAGAAGTAACCTGCACCAATGTCATGCTCCTTGAGTGCCCCTCACCCCATTGTGTTTTCAGCATCATCGGATTAAGTGTCTGCCTGCTGCATGAAAATATATGTTTTTTGGTAGTAAAAGTAAAGTCAGTCACCTTATTAGTGAAAGGTACCATAGCCCAAGTTACAAAGATCTGAATTTGGCTCCTTCTCTTAATGCTAGGGCGTTTTGTGTGCCACAATGTGACCAACTGAAAAGTGTCATAAAAGCAGTCATATTTTGGGTGGCACCACGTTTAGTAGTATAGGCTTTATCTTGTACCTTGGGACACTGACCCATTTTGTACCTTGGGACACGTGATAAAGTGTATACAACCTACCTAAGAGTGACGTTCTGCTCAAAATTCCCCCGCCAATGAAGTGTGGAGGTTCCCTGCGGCAATGTGAGCAGTTGACATTTGGTGTGGACTTGTCGGAATACAAAATTTAGTAGGATCTTATCATTCCTAGGTGTGTGTAGGCCCCCCTATTTTTAAATTCGATTACTTCACACCAAATGTAAACTGTTCACATATTATATGGAGCTACATGCTCAGAATGATGGAGCGCTGATTCTCCAAATGGAGTAAAATAAATAAATAAATAAATAAATATTCATTTTGTTGTTGTCCCAAGGTACACATCCCTATGGCCCAAGGTACACTACTACTCTTGTACCTTGGGACAGTTGCAGAGGTACCGTATTTATTTTTAAAAGTGATCAAGAAGTTGATGCTAGCCCACATGAAAATTTATGATTAATCCATAATATGTGCTTAATCCACTGGCTCATAAATAAAGGACTAGTAACAGATATTGCCAAAGTTAAAAATGTTTATGTAAAAATTGGCCCAAGGTACAGAACCTTCCCTCTAATAATTGCAATCCCATAAACGATACTCTCACTAGGCCTATTCTCGTGGTGATGTACCGACCAATGACACTTTCAAGTTAGAACATGCAGAAGTGATTGTGCTACAAAATATGATCAACATCCAACTCATCCAATTTATTTTATTTATTTGGGATCCCCCTTGAGACCAATTGGTCAATGCAGGGGGAGGAGATCTCCTTCATTTTTCTAACTTTACAATCTCACCGGTGCAGGGACAGGGAAGGGATAGGGAGGGAGGAACAAAGGTGCAGTGCATTGTCCTGTGGTGGGGGCCGTGTGCAGTCCCTCACGGGGCCAAGCTTAGACACCCCCCTAGGCGCGGCCGGAAGCCCCCCACCGACACCGCGCCTCCTCCAGGGAAAGAAAGGAAGCGGCTGTGGCCTATATTAACGGTACGATCCTGGGATTTCCCTGGAGTGACCTTGGAAAACCACAGAAAACCAAGGTCAGGACCGCCGGCCTCCGGGACTCGAACCCAGAACCTCCCGATTAGCAGTCGGACACCATATCCACTACACCACTACTGCTTCGGTCAACTCATCCAATTGAACTACTATGGCAACAATCAATAATAACATATCAATATTGCTATGTATTTTTTTAAATATTGATTTTACCCTGTGATGTCCCTTATGGGAGCTATAGGGGGGTGGCATACCACCATCAGTTTTTCTGTATATTTTTCCACTTCATTCACCGGTGCAAGGAAACAGGGACAATGGGAAAGGATAGGGATTTTTGGGGAGGGAACATGGGTGCAAGGTGCAATGTCGTAGCTAATGGGTCATGTGCTGTTCCCCAGGAGGTTAGGTTGCCAGACACCTCCTTGGTGCAGGTCAGAGACCCTCCTGACGCAGGTGAAAGGAAAGTTCCCCAGGCGGGGATCGAACCTGGGGCCTTTCACTCAGCAAGCCGTGACGTTACCATCACGGTCACCACACCTCCCCCTCAATATTGCTATGTAGTTAAGGTGAAAGGACAGAATTGTAGATGGAAGTTGCTGATTGTCCATTACCTTCTTCTCTACAAGCAGACGTCTTTGCCATCTTTCTTGATTGGTTATAATGCGCAAAAATTGAAATAAGACCAAGAAAAACATGGTCATGAACATGTCATGAAGCAAAACTGGGAGCCATGTTGGGTGCGTTCCGGTGCCTGCTTACAGGGCTCAGGAACAGATAACGGTTGAGCATTGTTTCGAATACGCCAGTGCTACTTTCCAGTTGAAGTGACAATTTTCACAAATTGACACATTAAAAAATTTAACATTTGTCAATACACAGGCCAAGGGGGTGTTTTTGGTCCCTCTCCAGAAAAACGTCTCCAGACAGCCACCTCCACACCACGACACCACCTCACAGATATCCGTGTGGTCCACCCATTCTTTCTTTGCCTTATAGACACTTCTTTGCAGAACCGGCATGGAAAACTGCTGTATATCACATGAGAAGCCATGTGCCAGTTCTTATCTTGCTCGGAGGTGAAATTCTGTAGACACACGCTGCATGCGAACGAGTTGGTTGAGCTTGAATCTCGGCCTAAATCTAAAGGGTCATCTGATTTCACTGGATCTGACTGCTCATTGCTGCTACACTGTTCGTGAAGACTGGTACCATGTAGCTCTGGCATCACATCTGTCTGCATATCCAGTTCTTTTCTTTTGATGTCCATGTTCCGTTCCTTATTGTTATGTCCTTCGCACTCTCGTAATTCTCCCGTTCCAACTTTACTGCAGTGGCCATAATTTCTATAGGGTGAATTAAAAATGGTGATTAATAAATGCACGTGCAGGTCAACCTTTTCCTTCAGCTGAACTCACCTCTTGGATGCCCCAAATGTCTGAATTCTGGAGGAAACATACCAAACTGATAGAGTTCAGTACAATTCAGTCGCATTCCGGTGGCTGACATGACGTCAGGAACTGTTCTTAGCACACTCTTTCTCTCCATGAGAAGGGAACTATGGAAAGTGTCTTTAATAATAATAATAATAATAATAATAATAATAATAATAATAATAATAATAATAATAATAATAATAATAATAATAATAATAACAACAACAACAACAACAACAACAACAACAATGATGGTGTCATAGGTGGTGCATTATTGTACGGCGTTATGCCAAATAGTGGTGTGTAGCTTGCTGCTTGGGAAATAATAACTGCACATTCTCTTTGCCTCTGGCAAAAATACCCGTATATTTCCCTGGAACAATGCCACTTTCATCCAACTACATACAACAACAGAATGAATAGATGCTGATGAGGTTAATGTGCAAACAGCACCGCTGATGGCAGAGGCCAGCAGAATTTGTTGCTGTCCACGTCGCGTCGTCTTGCACCTGGAATCAAATGGTCCATTTTATTCCTTGCAAATGTCACTATATTGCAATGAATTACTACTATTTAAGATTTTAAGCCAACCTTACACCTGATACGAAGTGGTCTGTTGTGCCGACAGTGAATAACATACTGGTGTCTTCCGGCTACTCCATCGGAACATCTTCATCTGAAAGGAAAGTGACAAGTTATTTATTGCACTTATGCGAAAAGCATAATGTAAAGCTCTAATTTGGAACAATATAATGTTTCTCACAAAGGTCTCCATGCTCTCCATGTAGCCTAAATCGTTTCACACACAAGGTATAAATAATTATACATGGGCAGCAGAGTGTCCCTGCACATAACTGTTGTCTTTCATTATATAATCTGGAAAGTTGTTATCAGGTCATTTATCATCATCATAGGCTAAAGGTCAATGTGTGCAATATAAACTATCCCACTACATACCTAGATCGACCTAGTATTGATGTACATTGTATTAGTATACATACTGCTCGACATGAAGTGAGTTGTACCATAATATACTAAAACCAGTCCTGCTACAGAAGCTTATATATTGTCTGAAACATTGTGAAATATTCTTACCAGTAATCTGGAACAAAATGAGTGAAATTTTTTTTCACCGCCCGCTTGAGCCAGACGAACTAACCTGCAGGGAGCTCCAGCCGTTCGGCGTCCACATTGTCGGCCTCCATCACAGTATACCTCCTCTCCTCTCTCCGGAAAGGCCTTCCCGCGGAGCACACTGACCCGGACACGAACAATGAGGCCACAGCCGGAAATAGAACAAATTTGGGTGTTCCACTGTTCCTAGCCGTTTTTGACGGTTAGGCCTATACCCAATTACCCAGATGTTCCGCCAGATGACGCAACTATTACGACACTGACGAAATTAGCCAATTAATGCATGCCACATTAAAAATAGAACCGAAATAATTATTGTCAATGCTACATTAGTATTAAAATAATATTAATATTTTTTGGTTGAATCCCAGCGAGATGTGACGTAACTGGTGGACACGTGATCCGAAAAGGCGCTTTCTATTGGCTGTTGTTAGTATATACTCATTCCGATTGGTTCGTTTGAATCGTTCGATATCCTCATCGATCCTGCATCGATCGCACACTAACTTGTATTAAAAGTTTGGTTTAAGTTATTAAATACCGTCTGGCACTCTGCAAAAGTCATGCAAATTGCGCACATTACTGGGCATGTTACTGTCAATTTTGCTCGAAAATGGCGATCATGACGGTAAGTTGCTCGATCCATGTTTAGTAACAATCGTATTAAATAAGCAACCTGCAACGTTGGTATACTGAAGTACCGGTAGTACATGAATTTTTACCCAATTTACCTCTAAAACTCCCCTATAACATTCGCAATCGTATAGAAGGAAGAAAAAAACTGCTGGTATTTCAAATATGCCAACTTCATGCAGTCACTTCATGCAATGCAAACTAATGTTACAGCGTTGCCAACCTGTACGGGAATTGCGGGGGGCATACGGTAATTTACGGCTCTGTACCTTGGCTCGTCTGTATACGGTGTACGGTAATGACATGTATACGGTATACGGTAAAATTGCTTTTGTGTACTCAAAATAAAATAAAATAAAAACTAAATTAATATAATAAAATTATATCCGACGTTCAGGAGGGGACAGGAGTTTGTCCGGAAATGCTACACTTCAGTCATGCTGTCCCATTTTATCGGTGCACTTTGCTGCATCCTTCAAGGAGAGGTTCGGAATGCACGGCGCTACTGACCAAGAACTTGAGGACTTCCTGCACTTGTGGAGGGTCATCGGGTGCCACCTCGTAATTATTCAGGACGAGTATACACCCCATATATGTGGACACGGTGTGAACCACCTCCTCTACCTGTTTAACACGCTGGTGTCCGAGTCTTACCAACCGACACTTGCTAATGTGGATGCTGAAGCTGAGTATACACCAGCAGGGTCGTGGTGGAAAGGCGAAAGGGTATGACGGTACTCCCCGTTGGCGTGCATCGTAGTGCTTCGAGTCAATGATCGTCTTTCGTTGTTGGTGCTATACGGGTTTTCGATGCCGAAAACTATCGGACGGATGAGTTGGCTCGATCGACTCAAGTTTGCACTTCTCAAATTCATCACCATGTACGTTATGAGTTTTAATGCTGTTTATAAGATTGCCAATGTTATTATGAGACAGGAGATTAACAGGCTGACTTATAAGCGGAAGATTATAGGCACTAAGCTATACCGATTAAAATGTTTCCGGATTAACATCATTCTTACCACGAAACGATAGCCAGTTGTACAGAAGCAAAATATATTTAAAAATCGACGATTTTTGGGAGGTGCTCATTGCATAAGGCAACATACAATAAGATTGTAGATTTTCTTCGTCATTTTTTGATTTGACGTCGATGGGAGATGACTTCGAGCAGGCCTCGTGGCAGGATGTATAACACCAAGTGTTACACTGACCTAATAAGACACTGACCGCGTGAATAAAAATCCCGAAAAGTTAGCTCATCATGGTCAACTGTAATCCGGTTTGTAAATGATTGTGCCCAATAGTTGAAGATGCATGTTAAACGTTAACAAGAATGTTTAAAAAGCTTGATTCTCCGAAATATATACAGGGTGTCCCTAAATGATTGTCAACATTTGAAAGTTGTTTGATTTCTAGTAGTTGCGGTGTGCAATGACAAGACAGACATAGAATGAAAGAGCACATTTGGGAGTTTTTATTGCACACACTACAAGTGCTCAATGATATGAGCACCTTTCGTCACACGACATGATATTCCAATTCTCATCTACACAGGCCAGCAGGTCTGGTGTGATTGATTCCACAGCAGCAACAATCCTGCGCTTCAACTCACACAGGCTGGTAGGTAGCCGTGGTACGAAGACATGGTCCTTTACGTATACCCCCAGAGGAAAAAGTCACATGGGGTGAGGTCCCAGACCTTGGCGGCCACTGGAGAAAAACCAGATCTTGCTGACCGGCACGTCCGATCCGCCGATCCTTGCCCTTGCAAAGGCATTCCGTCGTCTGAAACTTCTGGAACCACCGTTGAATTATTGTAGGGAGGGGCGTAACGTCGTCCATACTGTCGCCGGAAGGCCTGCTGAACAGTGACTACCGAACCAAGCTTTGAAAACTGCAGGACACGGAAAGTTTTCTGTTCGGGAGACACCATTTTGTGAAGTGGCCCTGTATTTAGTTGAGAACCCCGTAACTTATTAATATATACACTTTCACAGCCTATTTTCTACGAACTGTTATGGCAATTCTGGATATTTAGTAGCCCATTCCTTCACAATAAGGTGTGTCAACCTAACGGTCATGCCAAGAGTGCTGGATAGATATAAAGGTAGGCTACCGTATTACCTCTCATATTGCGGCACGCCGCGCAGGTATATAAAACGAGGTCGACCAGCATGCCGGTATAACCCGGTGGCCGGCATGCTGCAATAACCTAGGTATAGATTTCCGTAATTTTGATCCTTGCCAAATTTTTTGGAATGCTTCTAGTACCATACTATAATAACGTTACAATGAAAATGGGCGAGTGTACAAGCTGTGAAAATATGCAACATCTGTTGCACAGTGCATATTAAAAAATGTAGATATGTGACCAATGCCATCGTCAGCCTGCTTTGACAGAGGAACCTGCTCCAACATACTGTTTAAATAGAGATTATTGCCAGAAAATGTGCTTTTTTGAAAGCCTTTACGTGAATTTTGCTTTTCAGGCAAATGTCAAGTCCGGAGAGGATAATGTAACTTATGTGAAAACCTCGCCTTATACCGGCACACCTCGCCTTATACCGGCATGCCGGTATAGCCACCAGATCGTGCATTTTTAAAAACTGTGCGACCTCGCCTACACCGACATGCCACAATATGAGAGGTAATACGGTACGTATAATTGTACTTACGGAATCAGTAGTAGTCTTTCGAGTCCTCGAGAGACTATTCGTCTGACTTTGTCGTTCGTCTCCTGATATCGAGCGATCTTCCCGCAAGACTTCCATCAGTCCGATCACAGTAACAACAGCAATGAAAACAAACTTATATCTCAACAACATTGCTGCGGACTGCCATGCAGATGAGCTCTATCTCTCTAACTTACAGGCCCCAGAATTACTCATACAGAACCTATAATAACATTGGGTATACTCATCAGTACTGTGAAGATAATAATGGACCCTTGCGCCATTTTCAGAGTATTTCAACACCTATATTCTGAGATTTTTTATTTTAAAAAAAGCGTGGACGGATTCGCTCCTATGCACACAAGTCGATATAAATACGAACCGATATGAAGTTATACATTGTATCTATCAACATGCCATTCCGGGAAGAAGGGGCGTCAACCACCTGATAAATATTACTATTACTGTCTACATACCATGAATGCTTTTTTCTATACAGTAATATTATTAGGCCTACTGCGATTTGTGCATAGAAATAAAAGCAACAAAAAAGTAATATTGGACCACAGCCTAGGGGGATATATAATTTTGACGCACCTGTACTATCACTTAGCACGAAGACATCTTTATTTTGTCGCGCCTGTCCCACAATTACGGACAGGCATGCCCATCACTCCTCGCCTCATTGAAATCTACGTGCTCATTGTCGCATGATCTTGTAATTGAACATCAGGGTCACTAGATCGCTACACTTTTGCTTCTAAACGTGTGGCCTACCATTGTTGCAGCCACGACGTGTGCCCCCAACAATGCCGCAGCGTACACCCGGTAAGTCACCTCGAGGCAAGAGCTGAATCGGCTTGCGTTGAGTGCAAATGTCATTACTTTCATGCCCATATCTGACTTTGCATCAACAGAAAGGTTGTCCAACTAAAGGAAAACAGGGATGGTGTAGGTAGAAGAGGAATGGCCGTACGTGCAAGACGGAACATATGACAATGACGGTCGGGAAAGCAGGAAAGCAAAGGTGACAATTACACAGTGTATACTTGATGAATGCTGAACTCTAATATGTGGAAAATAACTTTTCAGATTTGTCACGAGCCTCATGGCGTATGTGCAGCAGCATCTTGCGACCATATGCAATGACCGCTCGCTTGGGAAGGTTCTGATATCATGCGACAAAAATTGCAAGCATGTTTTTAAAGTGTGGATAATACTACTGATAGCAGTTCGCACTTGATGATGTCCCCTACGAAGCGGATTGACTTCGATAAGCGCATCCAGATGACAGCGTTTAACAGTCCGATTCCCATAGCCGCCGTGTTGCGCTTTAGACCGAGGCGGAAGTGTGAACATAAGGCAGCCACGCTCATCGAGTGCGTGAAAAGAGAGTACATGGACACGTACTTGCATGTAGACGAGACGATACATCTGAACTGCTATGGCGACGTGGTGCAACTGGATGTTGTGCACGTAGAGCTGGATAGTAGTTCAGTCGAAGAACAGTTGGGACTGATGACGCTGGACTCTTTCCGCAAACTGGGGCAGGATGCGATGCTTGAGATGTCGGCTATAAATCAACGGAGACGGCTGAACCTCGCCTGGCTTTCACCTTGGATAATATCCAGGGCATGAAATCGCAGTAGGAAGGATTTGATTTCAATGGTGTTCGCTGGGCAGCCAACTAGTACTTGGTAACCACCAGCTGGACTACTAATCCACACACCTCCTGGAGTGGGCAAGACTACCCTGATGCAAGCAGCTGCACGTGGCATCTCGTGGCGTGAAACAATTCAGACTGAAGGCCCCTGAACTGTAAATATGTGGGCGAGACTGAAACCACTTTGACACAGCGATTAAGGACCGCCAGAGTGTTATGCTGAGCGAAGTCCTCAATATCTTGCACCTGCCGCCAAGATAGCTGATTTGACAAGCCATCACCAGTTGCGCATCACTTCAGCTCTGCTCGGGCAGCTCGATCAGATCTCCAGTTGTGGTCGTCTGGTGTTGGTTATGGCCACAGAGGCTTCTCCCGATTGCGTGAACCCATGTGTGCTTAGGGCGGGCTGGGTGGAAAGGCTGATTGAGCTCTGTCCGCCC
>JYFJ02008962.1:0-10968 GCA_000934665.2 Catajapyx aquilonaris | reverse complement strand
GCTCTTCTTGTCACCAGAAAAACATACACTTTTACTTGCGTTGCTCTTAGGTACACTTGGACCTTCTTCATTGCTCACGTCACTGTTGTGATCTGGGTAATCATCATTGTTGGCATCTGGGAAATCATCATTGTTGGCATCTGGGAAATCATCATTGTTGGAATCCGGGAAATCTACCCTGTCGACATCCACGAAATCTACGCTGTTGACGCTGGATGGAATGCATTCAGTCACCGCGCCTAACTGGAACACAGCTGCCAACTCCCGCAGATTGTCGATAATTCCGCTAATTCCTACAACAACTCCAGTGTGAATGAACTTCATAAAGACGTTCATAGTTTCGCAGTCAAAATCGGGCAACGTAATGGACGACATGTGGAACCGATCCTTTTCCAGAATTTTTCTCAGGAACTGGGAGCAACCACCGAGCACAACACGATGCATCTTCACCACTCCGTCGCGGCAATGTATGGCAATGTTCTTGGAATTATCATCAGCAACGACTTCTTCAAGCATGGATTCCCCGCCGTAGTGTTTCAGAGGCACCATATGTCCAGCCATGGTTGCTGCAAATACAATGCAAACATTAGAAATTGCGTACTCCAGATAATAAGTGCGCACTGTACACTTGTAGGTCTCATTTACAGTGATCCTTACCAAACAAACCACACGTTACTCTCTAATTTTCCAGCAGTCCAGTTGATGTAACCCGTGATTGTGTCCGTGAGACCACCTTTTTCTGCTGTCGGAGGTTCTAATTGTTCTGTTGCAAGCTGAATTCGATTCAATTGAAGTTCAACGAGTTCAATGAATAATTTTTGGAACACACTGACGACACTGTAGAAGTCCGTTGATGTTTCTAACGCTATGCGTCTAGTGGCGCTAGTGCACGCCCCCTTTCGCCATCTGTTGACAGAAAATGGAACTTCCAAACGGCATATTCGGACACGGCCACGGAAACCGTTGCTTGCTATTCGGACTGAACCAACATGGCCGCCGAATGAGATACCTTCTTCTTCTTCTTCTCATCCTCTTCTTCTGGTTAGGGTGGCTCTGATCCTACCCTTTTGGATCTGCAACTAGGGTACGAGGAACAGGCCATGTCCACTCAGGAGGAAGAGGACCCAACCTCCACCCTGCACAAGTGTTGTTGCTGCCTCCAGACATTCCCGACACACCTGGAGCTTCTGGTCCACAGCTTCATCCACAGCAGATGGGACAAGGTCAGGATAAGAGAGGAGGGTGAGCCAGATGAAGAAGAAGAAGAAGGTCTGGACGGTGGAGGACTGAAGATGGACATCAAAGTTGAGGTTGGCATGGTTGTTCGATGGGGCGAGATAGGGGACATTCCCGTGGACACTCTTCTAATCATTCGAATTGTTCTTCAGGAGGAAGGCCCAGCTTTGAGCCCAGCTCCGTGGCCATCCCACGTCAGAGCTGGTCAGGATGGGGCGACAGACAACGAACCTGGTGATGGACATGTTGGCAGGGAAGGCCTTGAAACACCTGGCGATTCACAGCGATTCCAGAGTGTCAAGTCCGAAGAGGAGGATGATAACACCAACAAAGCACAGGCGGTAATTCGGGTACCAGCAAGAGACGGGATAAATGTCAAATATTGGGGCCGTGCAGACGGGCCAAGCTTCGCCGCGGCTGGCCGTGGCCGGGACGCTTCACACCTGGCGGCCCCCTAGCAACGCCACGGCCAGGCCACGGGCCAACTTCCTGGAAGTTGGCCAGGGCCCATCTGCACGGCCCCATTGTAACCTCATCCATTATACAATAGGACTAATGGTCGATCATTTTTTTTTTTAAAGGAGCAACATCAACTCTCTCCTGTCATCAAAAATGAAATTCCTTCACCATGCTACTTTGTGCAGGGGGTGAGTCCACTTTGTGATCCCAGAGAGCATATACTACGTAAGAGGCGCAAACATTTGATTTCCGCGTCTCTCTGTTTGGGGCCGTTGCCAAGGCTGGCGGCCGTTTTGAAGTGGGGGCAACGCCAACGAGGTGTAAATAGGGTACAGGCAAAAATGGGGACCACGATAGTTTTGGCGGCCATTTTGAAGTGGGGGCAACGCCAACGCGGTATAAATAGGGTACAGGCAAAAATAGGGTCCGTCATCTTTGATAGTTTTTGCGGCCATTTTGAAGTGGGGGCAACGCCAACGAGGTGTAAATAGGGTACAGGCAAAAATAGGGTCCGTTATCTTTGAGTCGCGCGTGTTCTTGCCGTGTAGTTGCCATGGCCGCCAAAACTATCAAAGATGGCGGTCCCCATTTTTGCCTGTACCCTATTTATACCTCGTTGGCGTTGCCCCCACTTCAAAATGGCCGCCAGCCTCGGCAACGACCCCAAACAGAGAGACGCGGAAATCGAATGTTTGCGCCTCTTACGTAGTATATGCTCTCTGGTGATGCATTGAAGTGTTGCCATGATATTATGCAGCGGATAACAATGTTAATTTATATTGCAGATAGAACTGAGGCGCTTCTCTATTGTGGTGGATCCCATTGCATTTTGTCCAAAATGCTCCAAGCCGTTCGTGACAAAGCAGGAATTGAAGGAGCATGAGAGAGAAGAGCATACGGGAGGAAATGTAAAGGTGGGGATACTTTATACCAAACATGGATTAGGATTAGGGATTAATACATGCCGCTTTATACGACTTCTCGTTTTATGACCAATTTTTTTGCTGGAACCTAACCCTGTCGTAAAACTTGTTCTTGATGGCCATTGTACTTGTCATTTTAATTTTTAAAGAGTGGCGATTTATTTCTAAATGTTCTTGTCTCTCTGTGCGACAACCATGAAACATTGGGTTGGAAAAGTACAATCTGCTGACAAAATTCTGATATGATTTACATCTTTTCCAGGATCATGCATCACCAAGAAAGAAGGTCGAGGCTTGCGCACTCTGTGGGAAAGCCTTTAGCAATCGAAGGAATTTAAGGTGTCACTGGAAAGAGCATCCCGAGGAGGAATCTCTCAGGTGCAAACACTGTGAGAGAGTGTTTTCAAACTGGGGCGGGCTCAGTGTCCATGTTCGTTTACAGACATGTCAAAAGTCATCAACTTGCGGTCAGTGCAACAAAACATTTAGTTCTCACAAGCACCTATCTGTACATGCGGCAGTTCACTCTGATGACAGGCCCTTCAAATGTGACGTGTGCAATAAGTCCTTCAAATATCGCAATTATTTGCAACAACATAAGAAGGACCACACGGGGGAAGGTTTGAAGGAAGACCTTGAGAAATTACTTGGATATGGAATAAGGGATACTTTTGGTGAAGGTAGCGGCACGGGTGCGTCTCTCCGCTGTCTGTATTGTTCCAAGATTCTGGCGACCAGAGGTGGCTTAATTGATCACATTAGGGTATACCACATCCACGACACTGAGGCATACACTTGTGGATTTTGCTACGAGAAATTTAATTCCAAGTCTCGCTTAAATGTGCACAAGAAGAAAACCCATAACATTGGAGAAATGTACCGGTGCAAACATTGTGGTAAAGATTGCCTTAAGAAATCCGCACTTGCAGCTCACGAGCAAAGTCACACCGGTGAGAAGCCATTCAAGTGTAGCCTCTGTTCAATGCATTTAAGTTCAGAAACAACTCTGAAGCGTCACAAGCTTCTGGTACATTCTGATGAGACTCCTTTTATATGCGATAAGTGCGGAAAGGGATTCAAAATTAGTCAAGGTCTGAAAAATCACATGAAAGAACATGGCATACATCCCAAAGAGCAGCATGCTTGCAAACACTGCCCTAAGGTATTAACTTCTAAATACACTTTGGAGAATCACATGAGAAGTTTTCATGGGGCGGACAGGTCCAAGCACAATTGCCCTGATTGCTCACGTAAATATCCCAGCTACTCGACTCTCTGTATTCACAGACGAAAGGTTCATGGGTACAAAACAAGGCGCAATGAGGACCATAAATGCTCTATTTGTAATCAAGTGCTGTTTTGGAAGAGCAAACTTGAAATTCATGTGAGACGTCACACTGGAGAGACGCCATTCAGATGCGTTGAATGTTGTAAAGGTTTTACATCCCGTGGTCTTCTCAAAGCACACATGCTGGTGCATGCTACTCGACACAGTTGCCCGTATTGTTCATATAAAATTGCTAAGGGATCACTTCTGCAACACCATATTCGAACATTGCACCCAGATAAGCAACAACATGAATGTAATTCGTGCGGTAAGATTATACAAACATGTAAGGGTCTCGTACACCATTTGCAGAGATGCCAGCTTGAAACTGATGAAAGAATTGAAGCAACTCTGTGAAAAACTGCCAGCAAATATATCAAAGTGACGTTCCATGTTACTGCTTGGACGAGGAATAACTTGTGGCAAAAAAAAAAAAAGTGGGTCGACATGTCGTGTAAATTAGGTTAAATTGTTCAGATTAAAAGATTTGCGATTCAACTGCAATTCTTCATTCCGCCTTGCCCACTCATATTTTTTTTCACAGGGACGTGGCATACGCTCCGATAAACCTACGACAATGAATCAAATAAACAAAAACTGTGCCGCAAATTTTAGGCTGGAGAATATTTACCCCAGAGCCGGATTTAAGCCATATTAAATTCATTTAGGTTTGGCATATTTAATGTGCGTTCAATTGCGTAAACTTTGAAATGTATTTAAACTATTACTTGCAAAAAGCCACAAGACGAATTAATTAATTAATTAAATAAAAGGGAACTGGCCTAATATTAATCATTTTCAGTCTTTACCGCATATTGCTTTAATTTCAATTCCAGTCATACATTTTCAATACAGTCAAATGCGCATTTGGTGTACAAACTATGGTTGGTCTTTCAACATGTGGATTCACACATCACGCGGTATGGCAGTGATTGTCATTTAAATAAGGCACTGCAATCCTCCACAACTTTAACATTAAGTGACAAACATTATGTTGGGAAAGTACAACATTAAAAAATCAATAATGGCCATGAAAACTGTTTCAAAAAGTAGATTTGTGACACCTTGTAACCTTAAGATTATCTCGTAAAAACTCAACCATTCTTACATTTCAATTTTCTACAGATAATAAGTTTCACTTCAAGAGCAATCTCATTACATCCACCATAAGGGCTGCACTTTTTTATTTGTTCAAGTGCAACGTGGAATTCTTAGGATGTGACGGTGTACCTGTGAGTGATGCGTCAATCAGGTGGAATCAGGGTTGAGATACGCAAATTTGAAGCTTGCTGCTCACCGCCTGGAACTGTTCCAGGGCCTCTGCGCTCAGGTCCAGCTTACAGCACCACTTGAGTTGGAGGTACTGGAGATTGCGGCACCTCATCACCAGGTCAAGGAGCGGAGGGTTGGTGACCTGGCAGGTTCTTACCAAACAGAAATGGGTCAGGAGAGGGCAATTCATGGCAATGGCTGGTATGCAACTGTCGTCCAGAGTTGAGCAACGAGTAAGGCTGAGCTTCTCCAGGCTACCCACGACGTTTGGCTTGGAGAAAAACATTTGTAAAGCCTGTGCAGTGCAGGTGTCGACCTCTACCAGGGACAAGCTACGGAGGTTGTGCAGTTTCCCAATCCCATCTTCCAGGCCAGCATCAGATAAGTGGCGGCAGGATTAGATTTCCAGCTCCTCCAGCTGAGGGAAGTGTTTGAGGAGAAGGAAGGACTTCGGACTAATGAAGAAGCCAAACTTCAGTTTCCTCAGCTGGCCCCCCAGAGTACAAGCGAGCACTTCCACTTCCCTGTCAGCGTTGTCCATGAGAAGCGACACGTCAGTGACTTTCAGCCAGTCTCGCCCAGTGACCTTGTTCGATGGTGGAGGGAACCCTTGACCATTTATGGTTATCTTTTCTAGCTCTCGGCAGGAACTCAAAATGTCCAGGGGATGCCTCTTGTAATGCCTCCAGTATTCCTTCCAGAAATCATCATACCAGTAGAAACCTCTTAGAGATATGTCCTGCAGATTGCTGCACCTGTGTCGTAAAAATAAAAGTAATGAGCTGACGATAAATGACACTTAAAGCACCATATCGACCATCCTTTACTTACTCTAGTGCAATCAGTTCCATTATGTTCTGTTGCACCAAAATATTAAACAGACTGAGACGCTTCAGGCGAGGAAGATTTTCGGCTACTACTTTCAGCAGCGAAGCAGCATCCTCTCTATTCCAGTGCATCAGAGTAACAGACTTCAGACGGGTCTTGTTGTTCATGATCACACACAGCGATTCGTCCCAAGTCAATCGCTGCCGATTCAAAATCACTCTCTTCCTAAGACCCAGCCACTCCTTGCCCACCTTGAACCAATCTTTGCACACCAGCGTGCTCGTATGGAGGGATTTCACATCCAGGTATGAGAACACCTTTGCCTTCATCTCATCAGGCAGGCTGGAAAAGGTCTCGACGCTGGCCTGCAATTGCAAAGAAATTGGTTAAGTATGCAAACAAGTACCACATATAAACAAATATCATTTCAAGTACAGGCATTTGCAAGCATATGCAGCCCATTCACCAAGATAATTAGCTGTAATTGCCCAGTTGAGTGTAACTACCGTAGGCACAGTACGCTTCCGACTAAATAAAATCATCATGCAATGCCATGTACCGTGCCTGGAAGGGCCAGAAGTTGAGCAGCACTGGTGCGGTCACTCCGAAGCCATACAGATTGCACCGACACTTTATTTGACTTTTTCACCTTTCTCAGTGGCTTCTCTTCTTCGTCCACCCCCCTGCCCATGTCCTCCCTCTTCCTCTTCGTGGCCCTCGTCTCATCCACAGCGTTCCTTCCCCTCTCCTCAGCCTCCCTCAGCCTCCTCATCCTCCTGGTCTCCATCACCACTCTCCTTCCCAGTGTCCTTCAACCTCCTCCGTCCCTTCCCTCTCACTGCTCCGGATGTACTATCTCCAGAGGCCCCTGCGGGACCCTCTCCAACAATCGGAAGGCGTCTAACCCGTCGCAACAATCAGCCGAAGCTTCAACAACATCTCAACAAAAAGGGAGCAAGAAATTCGAAGCGTTCCATTGTCGGCGGCCATCTTGGATTTCTCTACCTGCCAGGTTGCCAGATATCCCGGATTCGAAGGAATGCAATCAGTTAAACTTAGTTAAACCTGTCAAATAGTGTCAATCGCACACGCTCCGTAACACTAATTGCAAGGTGCACGTTATGTCAATTAGCACTTGCTTATTAGTATACAATAGACAGAAAATGTAGGTTGTGTCCGGATTTGGTGTGACGCGTCCTGTAGCTGCGTCCGAATAACGAGCTGGAAGCGACGGTCGGAACGCACCCAAGATGGCGGCCGACTATTATCCAGGAAATTATTATGCGATAAAATTAATAATTGTCTGGCCCTAATTAGGGCTTGCCTGTAACTGACCCAGGGCCTGCGAGCTCAGGTCCTGCTTGCTGCACCAGTTGAGCACAAGGCGCTGGAGGTTATTGTGGCATCTCCTCACCAGGTCAAGGAGCGGGGCGTTGATGACCAGGTGGAATATTCCTCCAGGGAAAAACCTGTCAGGAGAGGCCAGTTCATGGCCATGGCCAATATGCAACCATCGTTATGTGATGGTGTTAATTAATTACGAAAAAATGGAATATTAAAATGTGTATCATGGCTTGCAGATGTACGACTGCAGGGATTAAACCATTTCACATTAATTGAATTGAAATATTTTATCGTGGCACATAGACCATGTCTTCACATTTTCATTTATTTATAAATAACATCTTTAAATGTGGTACACCAAAGTGTACGTAGCAATTTCAATAAAAGTGCACGAGCTATAAACATTTCAAAATTCGGCGGTACATTTTTTGCAATTAATTTTAATGCTGACTTTGGGTTTGTGTGGCCCCTCAGGTTCTTTATTAAAATTTATGTCCTGCTATTAAAGTATCAAACAGTATAAATGTCATAGTGACAGCAATTTTTACCCGACCCCCACAGAAATTCGCAGTCCAAGGTGTAATTATATTTCTTTCGATTGTTAACTGTCAAATCAACTTCAAGTTTGGCCATCAGCATGATCACCTACCAAGTGTGGAATAATATCAAGATTAAAAAATTGATTTAAAATTGATTGCAAACATGTTGTAACAGGAACACAACATTCACAATCAGGCGTACATTTTCAATACAGCCAAATGCCCATTTGGCCTACAAACCGTCGCTGGTCTTTCAACATGTGGATTCAGACGTCACGCAGTACGGTAGTGATTGCCAATTAAATAAGGCACTACTATCCTGCACAAGTTGAACATGAAGTGACAAACAGTATGTTGGGAAAGTACAACATAAGATATTAATAATGGCCATGAAAACTGCTTCAAAAAGTAGATTAGTGACAACTTTTAACCTGAAGATTAAATCTTTAAAACTCATCCATTCTTATGCACATATCAAATTTCTACAGATAATAATGAGTTTCACTTCAAGAGCAATCTCATTACATCCACCATAAGGGCTGTACTTTTTTTTGGGTTCTAGTGCAACATGGAATTCTTGAGTGCTGTGTCAATCAGGTGGATTAAGGGATGATCTACACAAATTTGAAGCTTGCTGCTCACTGCCTGGAACTGTTCCAGAGCCTCTGCGCTCAGGTCCAGCTTACAGCACCCGTTGAGTTGGAGGTACTGGAGATTGCGGCACCTCCTCACCAGGACTAGGAGAGAAGCGTTGGTGACCTGGTTGTTTCTCAACAAGCAGAAATTAGTCAGGAGAGGGCAGTTCATGGCAATGGCTGATATGCAACTGTCGTCCAGAGTTGAGCAACAAGTAAGGCTGAGTTTCTCTAGGCTACCCACAACGTTTGGCTTGGAGAAAAACCTTCGTGAAGCCTGTGCAGTGCAGGAGTAGAGGTTTATCAGGGTCAAGCTATGGAGGTTGTGCAGTTTCCCAATCCCATCTTCCAGGCCAGCATCAGATAAGTGGCCGCAGGATTGGATTTCCAGCTCTTCCAGCTGAGGGAAGCGTGTAAGGAGAAGGAAGGACTTCGGATTGGTGAAGAAGCCAACCTTCAGTTTCCTCAGCTGGCCCCCCAGAGTACAAGCGAGCACTTCCACTTCCCTGTCAGCATTGTCCATGAGAAGGGACACTTCGGTGAGTTTCGGCCAGTCTCGCCCGGTGACCTTGTCCGATGGCGGGGGGAAACGTCGACCATCTATGGTTATCTTTTCCAACTCTCGGCATGAACTCAAAATGTCCAGGGGATGCCTCTTGTAATGCCTCCAGTATTCCATCCAGAAATCTTCATCCCAATTGAAACCTCCTAGAGATATGTCTTGCAGTTCGCTGCACCTGTGTTGTAAAAATAAAAGTAATGAACTGACAACAAATGACACTTAACGCACCAAATCAACCCTCCTTTACTTACTCTCGTGCAATCAGTTCCATCATATTCTGTGGCACAAACGTATTAAAAAGGCTGAGGCGCTTTAGGTGAGGAAGATTCTTGGCTACTACTTTCAGTAGCGTATCACCATCCTCTCTGTTCCAGTGCATCAGAGTAACCGACATCAGGTGGGTCCTGTTGTTCATGATCACGCGCACCGATTCCTCCCGAGTCAATCGCTGCCGGGTCAAAATTAGTTTCTTCCGAAGACCCAGCCACACCTTGGCCACCTTGAACCAATCATTGCACACCAGCGTGCTCCTGTAGAGGGATTTCTTGTCCAGGTAGGAGAACACCTTTGCCTTCATCTCATCAGGCAGGTTGGCAAAGGTCTTGACGCTGGCCTGCAATTGAAAAGAAACTGGTTAGGCATGTAAACAAGTACCGTATATAAACAAGTATCATTTCCAGTACAGGCATTTGCGAGCCTATGCAGCCCATTTACCAACATAATTAGCTTCCCCTTAACAGATTTGCCCCACTCCCCTCCAGATCGCTTGTTATGGTCCTTCGCAAATATAACTAAGAAACAGGTCTGCAATGTTTTTTTCTATCTTAAAACGGCCCTCCGCATACAAGAGTTGTGTCAAAACTGATCATTGGGTAATATGTTTCATGTCATTTTGTAGTGGCTTGTTGTGCACGGTAATTTCAATGACAATGCTATCTGTGTGTAGGGAGCAGGTTTGCCCCAAAGACCCTGTAAGGGGTGGCACGGGGTATATGAAATAAATAAATAAATAAAAATAATTAGCTTCCCCACTCACCGTAGCTTCTACTTGGTGATGTTGTTGGCTGTTGCCTCCCTTCGTCACGCAAGTCTCCTTCTTGTCACGAATCATGGCCCCAGCTGCTGACTTTCCCTGTACCTCCGAGACACCCAACCCACCAGCAATCTGAAACAAAAATCAGAGAATCGCAACTGTAAGAAGCACGTAGTCATGTAAAAGTTACGACAGTAGATCCAGGCAAAAAAGATTGGCGCGGATAATATTAGACATTATGAGAAAATTTTACTCTCAGGCCATGAGATTCACACGAAACATGCAAAAATAAGCAGCTTAGTGCAAAGAATGCAACGGTATCCGAGTACCTGCTTCTGCACTACGATACCGGTGCAGTTAAGTCCCGCACAAAAATTACAGGTTTCTTTTAAATTACATGGATATGCCACGGTAAGTACTGTAATTGCTGAGTTGAGTGTAACTACCATAGGTACATTACGCTTACGACTAACTAAAATCATCACGCAATGCCATGTACAGTGCCTGGCATGGCCACAAGTTGCACTGGTGCGGTCACTCCAAACCCATACCAAGAGCTAATAACTCTTGCCCATACAGATTGCACCGACACTTTGACTTTTTCACCTTTCTCCCTGGCTCCTCTTCTTCTTCGTCCATCCCCCTGCCCATGTCCACCCTCTTCCTCTTCGTGGCCCTCGTCTCATCCACAGCGTTCCAACCCTTCTCCTCGGCGCGATATTCCGGAATCCCCCCCCCTGGAACGAGGCGCGAGTCACGCACTGCGATTTCAGCGCTCGAGTGGCTCGGCGGGCATTCCGAGAACTATTA
>JYFJ02008961.1:0-14357 GCA_000934665.2 Catajapyx aquilonaris | reverse complement strand
CACAACCTCAATACATTGATAGGAATCGCAATGGCCTTATAATTCATCCCACAGATATATCTGTGATCCATCTTTGTAGCAAGAGTTTGAATCTACCTCTATATCTTCAGCTGTCCAAGTATTTTGGACGCACCCCACAGGCGCCTATTTCCGCTCGTTCTTGGACAGGTGGCGATGTCTGTGCATGGCCATTAATGCAGGGTACTGTACCGGTACCTTAGCCAAGTGTCTTGGGCTGTGATTCATGGTTTTACAAATAATTGTCAGGAAAATTGTAGGGGTTTACTTATCTTGAAAATGTGTAGATGGTTAAAGTTTTTAGCACACATGGATTGTCCAAGAATTAAATCTAACAGGGACTGGCAGTGTAATATAGGCCAATGGCAGTGCAATTTTCTCTCAAATTAAATGACATTTACCAGGAATAATTGAGTCAGATTTTGAAGATGTACTATCAGCACGGAAATGCTACGGACACTTGTCTATGGTCAGCTTACCTCCAAGTGTCTGGATCATTTCCCTGCTGATAGTACATGTGCAATAATATTTGTGGTAATGTTCCGCCCTGCACAGAAACCTTACACAATGAAATGAGAGGCACCTAAAGTATCGTAAAATGGTAGTCTTGTTTTGAAATAAACACATGTATATTTGAAAAGCACATGTAGTAGGGAGATAGTGAAAAAAAAGGTTGACAAGCCTCTGTGTGTTTCCTAACACAAGAAGGCTAATGAAATAGTTGAAATTGACAATCTAAATTCAGTATGTCATATTTTGTCTTAATTCGCATTAATATTAAATATATAGTAACTTATATTAATATAAAACTTTCCTTTAATGAAAATCTGTGAATATCTTATGATAAACGGATTGAATATTTGCATGGCACATGTACTGCTGCAATGTTTTCTTACACCCTGTAAATAAGAGTGGAACAAGTTTTCTTATTAATTGCATTCAATACGTCTTCTGAAGTATATGTATCATAATCTTACAAGTAGCAGTCTTGTGTGATGATGCTAGAAACACTGAATCATCCTTCTCCTTTTAGCATCAGTTCAGTTGAAAAGCTTGCATACCGAAAAATAATGAGAATAAAAGTTCTCAATGTCAATGTTTGCTCCATATTTAAACTAGCATATGACCAAATAATTATATACTATAGTCTCTATTTTTGGGAAAAGCTATTGAAATTAAACTCAACCATTCCCCTTGTCTACTTTTTAAGAATTATCTGCACAACTTACTTGGTGTAGGATTGCGTAAATCTGATTAGCATCATGGAAGCATCCGCATTATCAGCTCCTCGATTCTTATTAACACCTTTGTCAAAGCATTAAGCAAGGAACTTGGCTATCACTTGGCCTTTAAAAAATTGACTTTGCAGGAAAAGTAACCAGTTTAAATGTGGAGTGACAATCTTTGTTCTTCCCCCCACTTTTCTTCTCTTATTTACTACTGGAAAGTACGGACTAGTGAAATTAAATTGCACAGTTGAAGATAATCACCTTGTCAACAACTTTCAACTTTTATGGAAATGAATTCATATGTTAACAGTGCAGACTCTGAAACAGCAGGAACCATTTTGATGCCAAGTGAACTGTATAGGTGTATAGTACCATATTTTGCTTCAACTGCCTCACACTTTCTTCTGGTTGTAGTACCAGAGATCTAGCCAAACAGTGTTGAAATATCCAGTATTTTGGCTATGTTAGCATGCTGATGTAAATGGGGTTTTTGTGAAAGATTGTACATCTGATATTAGGTGGTTTTGGCAACATTACTGCAGCAATGCAGCTATTAGAAATTAATGAGTTCAGATTTTGGAACAGAGGAAAGGGCAAGTTGAGATGATGATAGGTGAAAGAGGCTTTGGCATGGAGCCTTTATGGTCTGGTCGCCGTAACTCTGACACAGGTGAAAGAGGCTTTCATGAATTAAGTGGAGCAATTTACATGCCATTAGTTAATCTGGCCATTAGTGTTTTTGTATGTATTTTCTTCATGTTGCATATTGCTTGAGAAACTCTAGTTTTGTGGCTGCTCCAGAACTTTGTTGGAAGGGCTTCCAGATAATAATATTTTGTCGTTTTGTTCACCTAGTTATCAAATAATGAGGCCAACATAACCTGTGGAAACCTGACCTTTATTTACATGGCCCAGTATCATTTACATGATCCAAGATACCTGTAGACAACCCTGAAACCAAAGTGCACTAGAACCTAAAGCATTTTTTATGTCTGTATAGGGGTGGTTTTCAAAGCTGACTATCTACAGCCATAAATAATTTTTCTAAAAACTACTGTTACTTAAAAGAGTTAGGCTGTTGTAATATTGATATTACCATCTTGTTTTCCATGTGAATTATTATCTTCTGGGTCACGGGTCTTCAACCATTTTCTTTTCCTAGAGCTTATTTGCTGGAAACCTGTAAAATATTGCCCAGTGATTCTATTTTTATGAATATCTAATAATAGCATGGTACTATTGTCTAACAGTAAGTAATTACATGCACATGACCCACTTTCCAGTTTCTCTTTTTCTGGCATGAAAATAATGAAACCAGAAAAGAGCTACCAATATTGGTATCAGAGTGTTTACCTGACTAATATAGCCCAGCAACCATAACCCGAATATCTTTGCAGAACCATTCAGACATGCAGATCACCAGTTCAGAACTCCTGTTCTAGACTGTGACTTTAGTAGTACCAATTTCACATGACAGCTACAGTAGATTGGGAGTTACCCACTCCTAGTGTGCCTAACATTGACTCAGCTATTTTTGAGAGCAACAGACCATAGCCATCTAGTACTCATTGCAGCTGTATTACTCTAGTTTATATCATAGACTTGCCTAGAGCCATATGAGGTCATTGCCCTGGTAAAACCAGGGCTGTCTCCTATTGAATGTAGTAAAAAGTCTTGGTAAAATTTATGTTAGCAAAAGGCAACTAAGGCCCAGTTGCACAATCAATGGTAAATCCGGAATAAGTTATTAATCTTATATGAATTACATGGATCAACCACTTGTTCTGAAACTATCAACAATCATGCTACCAGTCTAGAGACCCTTGGAATTTAGTATGATTCATACCCAGCAAGTATCCTTCAGAGAGTCATTATTTTTTATTTTGTATCACACTTCTTGTGTCATGTTGTTTTTTTGAAGATGTTGAAACTCGGAAACATTTTATCATTACTATTATTAACTTCAAGCCACTAGTATATCAAATTGAGAGGAAAATGGCTACTTCCATATGGTGAATACCTATACATAATTGGAGATATTCCATCATGTGCATTCATACAACTGGTTTTCTGTGTATGAGGCATAGCCGCATGCTTTAAGGTTGTTTCACAAATTTATTATTATTATTATTATTATTATTATTATTATTATTATTATTATTATTATTATTATGAGCTATTAATCTTTTATTTACTTGGCGTACTTGATTACCTCAACAATCGTGGAATTTGAGAGCTGGAGGAAACTGAAAAACTCATGTGAGCATGAAGAACCCATTACAACTCTTTCTACATGAGAAAATCCTTCATCTGGGCTGAGGATTTAACTCAGGATGTCAGAGGTGGTACGGCTGTTGCCTAAACCGTGATACCTCCATGCGGACTTGGGCTCTTCCCCATTTTTTCTTATAAACAGCTACACTCTAGTTCTCCTTGGCACAACCCTGATTTCCTTTATCCTCTCCATCTAACCAAACAAAGGCAAAGTGGGTCATCTGAGGTTATCTTCAAAAATTTCTTTCACATCACATCTTGGAAGAACATAAATATTCCTAACTACATCTCATCTAGTCACAAGAAGTGCAAAGTTTCTCTCCTCCCACTTGTGAACATCCTTTAAATCCTTGGGTACCATCCCATCCTGGTTGCCTTATACTGGTCGATTGACATAAATGCATCCAACATATTTGGCTGTAATCTATGATGGTGATCAATTACCGATATTTTAGCAGAACACAAGCATGCTACAGTATGTATGTTTCTGTGTAGTAAGGATTTTCATCAGTTGTCAAAATTATTCCCATATTATCAGGGAGTAGTCACAAAGTAGGTAGTAGTCACGAACTTATACATGCTACTGTACATCTGAAGGCAGTGCAGCATGTTGGAAGTGTCTCTCACAAGGGAAAGGTGTGAATGGGGTGTTCGAGTTTCTTGATAAGACCTGTTCCATTTGGTAGCTATTTTATACCTCTGCTTACAGTCAAAATTTTAATTACAGAACCCCAGAAGGAACTGAGTAGTGGGATTTTAAAAATTCCACATACACGTTGCCACCCACCCCACTCATATGATGGAAAACTGGACAAAAAAATTTAATTTCAGAGTAAATGGTGTCAAGTTTTATGGAAATGATGAGAAGAAAGGGAGCATGAGCTTAGTTCCTCCCTCCCTACAGGTGGGAGCAACTAAGCTCAGGGGGATCTCCATAAGGCTTGGGGGTGGTGCACTCTCTTCCCACTCCCTCCTTGCACCATGTTTATTTCTTGTGAGTCACTATACCCTTTACCCCTCTCAGTTCCAGTATGGGGTCCTGCAGTTAAAATTTTAGGTGTAAGCATATGAGTGGAAAGTCCATTACACCATTCACACCATTCTCTTCTCAGTAAAGAAGTATTAATTGACTGATATCATTTGACAGGTGTTAGTTCAATGCAGAAATTGTGCAAGGTTCATTACAGAACCTCATACCTCAAAACAACCCACAATAAGATATCAAGGAGGGTCAAGTTGGACAATGGTGGTATGTCAATGGATTTTTAGAAATTACTCCTGAAAGAAATTCTCACTATCATGGGATAACTGGCATGTTACTTTCAATGATTTGTAATAAAAATTTTGCCTGTGACCTGCAGTAATAGCTGCTGACCTGACAAAGTGACACACACCAAGTCTAATTTTCCAATGCGTTCATTGTACATTGCAACTACATAATATTATAATGCATGCTCTGTAATTGAAGGCTGGGCAAGTGACACATGGAATGACTTGACTTGAAAGGCTCTTTAGAAGCCAATCTCTGCCTTGCAGCCAAATAGCGTCTGTGGAATGCACATTATGTCAATCAACCTGACCTGTTTAAGTGAAATATTTTGTACAGCAAGATTTCAGTGAGTTTCAGTTATCATCTTTCGCATCTGGAACTGATGAATAGGATGCAGCTCTTCGACAAAAGTGATGTTCACTCCCGAGGTTCGGGAATATGTCACCGTATTTTTGTTACTTCATGGTCTTCCTTCAAGTGTCCTGGAAGGGTACTGTTGAAGTTCAGGATGAAGAATGTTGTGTTCTGCTATGATTATTGCTCCCAACTGTGAAGTTTCTGATGCTTTTACCTATGACCGCAAGCTTTCAGTTTAAACTACCTTGCTAGTGCAGGGGCTGAGATGATTTGGTGTTTCCAGCAGTCAAACCACACTGTGTTGTTATGGTATGATGATATATATTTTTGGAGACATCTTTGATGTGGATCTGATCTCTTAAACTTGAGTGGTGTTGAGTTTGTTGGTGTTTTCTCATAGGGATCAACGGATACTTCACCTAAAAATTTATGATACACATCAGCAAAGAGTCCCCCAGTGATGCAATATTGAGAACTGTAATGTCAAGAGCAAATGTGAAGCAAGATGCTTGAGTTGGAACATGCCCATGTGGACAGTCATATGCCATATTTACATAAATTGTGCAACCATAAGTAGTAGCCTACTCTTGCCTCTGTTGTTATCTTGTTGCCTAGCAGTGTTTTAGCCAAAGCAAAAATTGCTACACCTTGACAGGTTTGTGAAGCAGTGCATGTAACTGCCCACTGGGACTGTAACAGTTATTTTTATCCCATTTCAATAAGGACAAAAAAAAAAAGGTTTCAACTTGAAAACAAACAAGAATTGGTTAGTCAGTGACTTGCTATGAGAAATTGTTGTCACTGATATGACTGTGTAGTAATATCTGCTGATCCCTATTTTCTTCAACAAGGATTTCTTGTCTTTTCTTCTCAGAGAGACACACTGTCAATGGTAATTATGGCTGGAGTTTTGAAGTCTTTTAAAGAGCTTTCCTAAAAGAAGAGTACCTGCATGCTCTTGGCACCTTCATGCTTTTGTTGGACGAGATGAAGTGGACGCAGCTTTGGAAAGTGGACGTTGTTATAACAGTAGGCTAAACAAAGCTGTGCATGGGCTACATCTCAGTCACAAAACTAGTTTGTTAGGTCGGTGTAGTCTTTAGTGTTTTAAATTGCATATGCTCACTAGTTCCATGTGCCTTTGTTGTGTAGAGACTATGACAAGCTGGCAGGCAGTATACTCACTAATAGATGGTGTGCATATGCAATTTAGTGCAGGAGAAATAATGAGTGTGAGAGTGACATTGGCACATCTTCTGGAGGATACTCTGCTTTTCTACGGTGCGTTGTCCGTGCCAGGAATATTGTAGTAGAAGAAGCCAGGGATTGTCTAGCTGACATTCGCAGCATTAGTATAGTAGGACAGAAGTGACTGGGAGGTAGTGTTTTGCCATGTGGCACATTATTTTTGCTAGTTTTGCTAGCTTATGTAGGTTAGTTTTGCATTTTGTGTTGTACTCGCGCATTGTTTGCTGGATGTAAACTTATTCCGTTAAGGTTGTAGGATGAGTCTTGACAATCCTGCGTTTACATTACAATTCATTACTTGGCCCCTTGAGTTGCTCTTATTTGTGCATTATAAATTCAGTGCATACAGCCCACTGCAAGGCAAGTGCTTTTAAATGCAGTCAATTTGTGCACGAATAGTGATTCCATAATATGATTAAAAGGAGAAATTGAAAACTGAACATTGAGGTTGCAGCTTGTGAGACATGCAGTGTTTGGTAGGACTGCAGTAGAGCTGACACTGTTTTCCTCTCACAAAATGTTGCATGTTTGCATGTATCCTTCTGAAAACATATGCTTACATACAAAACGCAACAACATTCTCTGACACGCATACATTTTCAACATATATTATTTTAAATTCTTAGAATGATTTGTGTTTTGCCTAACTGAAGGACTGTGCACCCAATGTTGGTAAGTCACTGATGAACGTCAGTTTATTAGCTGATTTTGTACACTGAATAACCTGACATTGTACCAGTGTGTCTTATCAAGATTGTCCTCAGCCCTTCAATTATAAAAATTATTGGCATATTTATGTGGATTAATGTTTGTTATACATGAAACAATGCCTGGTAACAGTTTCTGAGCCTCAATGTTCTTGATAGCGGCAGTGTGGCACACACCTGAGTATGTGAAAGTGACTCCTGGATATATCGTGCTGTGGCATGAATATTGCTATTTTTACAAGATGGCTGAAGTCAGGGTTTATAGTGAATAAGTGGATCAGAAGAAATATTGAAGAGTCTTAACATTTAACCTTCTCAATTGTCTAGAGGTAACTGTGTTGAACAGTAACATATTGGTGTTTTCTAACTAGTAGGCCTACTAAAGATAGAGTTTAAATAGCTAACAGTTAAATTGCAGTTCTTATGGCACATATGCCCTTTTACTCTGTATTTATTGGTGGTAGGTTAAACTCTCAAGGACATATCTTACTGCAATGCACCAATTCATTGGTAATGAAAACTTACTTAAAAGGGTAAAGTCTGGGTAAAGTGCTTCCTCAGAAATACTACAGGGTGTGCCAAGTATCAAGGATTATTTTTAGTTATTGCTCATATGACCCCCAAAGTTGTTATTTTTGTGATGCACCTTGAACCAGGTGCCCACTTATTTCTAGGTGGCTGAATATAGCAGTATACAGGTTGGTCCAGATTCGTGGGTCACTTTTTGATAACTGATATTGCTCAATAGCAGTTATTTTTTGTAGTTTGTTGTGCCCCTAACCATGTGCCCCATTCTATAACTACTGCTATATTCGATCCACTGGAGCTCGAATATAGCAGGTGCTACAGAATAATAATAATATAATAATAGTAATTGGGTAGTGCGGACCTCATTCGAGGTATTGCACGGACCTTTATTTATTTTGCAATTTTTACATACAGTTTTTTTTTCGTCGCAACGCCCTGGTCCACGGGCGTATGGGGAAGGGTAGCTTCCCAAGGGAGGGCGCTCTCATGTAGTTTCTAGTCATTGCAGACCCTCTTAAACACCAGACCTTTTCTCCTGGCCCCGAGCAGAGAAGGGAGTGCAATTCTGCTCCGGCATGTCGGGTGAAAAGCGGAAAAAGACCCGGCCAAGCAGAGGTGACGGGGACGGGATTTGAACCCCGGCCTCCCGCTTGGCTGGCCAGCGGCGTAGCCACTAGACCACCATGCCTCCCTGGTGCTACAGAATGGAGCACATGGTTAGCTGCACAACAAGCTACAAAAAAATAACTGCTATTGGGTGATATCAGTTATAAAAAGTGACCCATGAATCTGGAACTCCCTGTATAATAGAGCACCTGGATCGGGGTACAAAACGCTACAAAAAAAAAAAAACATCTTTGACTGAAATCTCCTATAACTAAAACAACCCATATACGAGGTCGGTTTGAAAAGTTCTGCCTCCTAGGCGATAATGTCAATAGTATGCAAGATACGCACATAAACTGTATGTCTGGTGAAAGCTTGGAATGTCCTCTACCAGAGGGTTTCATTAGTTTTCCATGAAGTCACCATCCCTATCCACACGCATGCGCCAAAGTCGGACCAGTTGTTGCATTCCGTCTTAGAAGATATCAGGAGTCTCCTCCTAGGCACCAGCAATGCACATCTGGTCCGACTTTGGCGCATGCGTGTGGATAGGGATGGTGACTTCATGGAAAACTAATTAAACCCTCTGATAGAGGACATTCCAAGCTTTCACCAGACATACAGTTCATGTGCTTATCTTGCATATTAGTGAAATTATCGCGTAGGAGGCAACACTGTTCAAAGCGACCTCATACTTGGAACACCCTGTGCATGTTTTCACTGCCATCTTATGGAAAGATTGTTGAACTGCAGATAGGCAAGCGTCAGAAGTTCAGACTTGTGAAAGACATGTTGACTTATGGATACATCTGATGTTAGCACTTTATTATGTAGAATGGTGGGACATGACCACTTTGCCACCTAATCTGCACCTCCACTTCTCTTTTATATGGGTGACATTAATTAGTCATGGATTGGTGTAGCGTAATGTTAGAGGTTGTACTTTGTTGTGCTACATGCATTTTATTACTGAAGTCTCGCACACTCCAAAAAATTCCTGTGCTTCCTTCGGCTATGCTGTTTCACCAGAATGAAGTACATATAATTAACCAACAGCATGTACAAGCTATTTCATTGCATTAAGTTGACCTTGATCATACTGGAGTGTACCTGTGCACGTTGCATCACAATACTGAGTGGCATGCTGCACCACTACACTTTGTCAAGGAACACACAGTGTTACTGATTTGCACAGCTGCCAAACTGGCATGTTGAGAAATTATGTTGTGTGAAACAAGAAGGTAGGAATTGAAGAGTGACTGTGTACAAGTTAAGCTGTATATCTTGGATGCTGTACAAATTATTTAGCTTGTCAGAGCTGATATGAATCTGCATTTGTAGGGGAGGAAGAAGTACCATATCAGTCACACGGTTTTGGATGGGTTTGTTGTACTGAGAGCATCCCCAAAGTCATCTCATTTTTTAGGCAGTAAATGCGCAGTGTTTCACAAATGGGGTATATTCAGACTAGGCCAATTAAGTTCTATTAGCATATTTTAGTCTCCTTGATGGAGATACTCCAATATTCAATAATTAGTGACCCGATTGAGATATTAGTGGTAGCCTATGCCAACTTATTTTAAATATATTACTGCTTGTAGAGTCAAGTATGTTCTTCCGTTATGTGCAGCTTGCTTGCATGCTATGTAGTGTTGTACTGTGGTACTGGATCTTGCAACAGGCTTTATTTAGGATTGTAATATTTTCTTGCAAATATTTCACTGAGACAGGAACACCCCATTTGTGAAAAGTTCTGAATGAAATTGACAGTTCGGGAGTTGGGTAATGTAAATTGGATATAACCTTGACAAAATGCATGGCAACTCAAGGGGTAATTTGAATTTAATATTGATCAACTTTGAAAATATGTATTGTAAGTTAGCTGAGTACATCTGAATATGCATAAATAGCATGCTTTAAGAGAAATGAGTTGAGCAAAATAGTTGTGATTGTAAACAGTTATGTTCTGCTTAGAGCTTAGTGTAGGTTTTGTTAGCACCCCAGTGCTTCTTCAGTGTGCAACACGTAGTTTTTTACTGCCTCAGGTGAATATGCAGGGACACAAGGCTTGGGTCTTCTACGTCTTCATTCAACCTATCGCCATGATTTGAAGATCTATGCCTCAGATGAAGGTCGAGTACAGATGACAGCTGCAGCCTTTGCTAAGGGACTTCTTGCTTTGGAAGGAGAATTGACCCCAATTTTGGTTCAAATGGTGAAGAGTGCTAACACAAATGGTCTTCTGGATAATGACTGTGATTCAAGCAAGTACCAAAACATGTAAGTGCTACATTGGTAAGTAGATGTACCATTTATGTTGTATTCTAATGCAACATATTTTGTCTGGCCTTTCCCAAGTAGTTGTGAACTCTGTTAATAGTCTACAATATCCCTTCTTTCAGGTTGTGTTGTTACATTTAGAAAATTAATTGCTGTTTTTAAAATGATAATCATGGTTTTTAATTCCTTGTACTTGCCATGTGCTTTGGTCAGGAGATAGAGCCATTTGTCAAACCACCTGTATCATTTCAGGGTCAAAGCAAGACTTCATGAGATGATGCAGCAAGATCGAGAGCTTACTCCAGATGACCATGAGCGTATCAATCCATGCCATTCCCTGAGCATATCAAAGGCACTGCATTTAATCAAGAACCCAGTACAATGTTGCGAACAAGTGTACCTCCTCATTCAAAAGCTCATGGCTCTCATCAAGGCCAAAAAGGATGACCCAAAGACAAGAGGTAGCCTACACTAATTTGGTGGCTCTTAATGTTTATAGCTAATGTTATGCATCTTTGTAGATGCATCTTTATACCATGGTGAAACATGGGAGCTCATGGGGAGAAGGTGGGGCAAGCTGGAGAAAGACTTTCGTACCAAGTGTCGAACCTTTGATATATCCAAGATACCTGACATATATGATTGCATCAAGTATGACTTGCAGCACAATCACCACACACTACAGTTTGAGCAAGCTGAGGAATTGTACTTGTATGCCAAATATCTGGCAGATGTGGTGATTCCACAGGTAAGTTTCTATGTGAATATGTTATGGCATGGCTGTGTAGATCAAAGTGAAATTAGTTTTCGAGATGTTGCGTGAGAGATTACTTTCCTAGAATAGATATTGGAGGGGTTCTTTGTGCTATTTTGGAAGGAATCGACAAAATTCCCTTCTGATGTGTTGTTGTTGTGTGGAAGGGACCAAAATACCTGGTATGTGCACGTATCTGGCTGCTATGGATGACTGTACCAGTTTAGGTCAGAATGGAAAGTTATTCCATGGGATGAATTGCAAGGTGGAAAAATGGGTGAAGCTGCATTTACTCTACATTATTATTATTTTGTATAATTAAAAATCCTTGAAACCTACACTAACAGCTGTACATTGAGCCCCACTGGAGGCTACAAAACAGTGCCCTACCAGCAGTCTCATGCAGGGCCTACCTTGTCAGCAACACATGTCTACATAAAGGATCCAGGGAAATTCCCCCTGACTGCATAATTAATTTCAGTTAAAATACATCTAAAAGTAGCCCTGTTAAGTTAATTTTTGTGTTTGAAATGTTGACAAGGTTTAGGGGTCATTCATGCCAAAATAGGAATGTCAAGGTCGACAGTGTATCTGCAATAATTTTTTTTCAGGTCCATATTTCTGGAATTGGCATGTACTTTTTCATAATTATTTTTGCTACTTTAGTTGCCAAAAATGTGTGTTTATTTCCTATGATAATGGAGTAATTTTAAATCCACAAAAAAATCCCATTACATTGCAGAAAAAAGTAGGCTTCTAGTAAAACATCTACCATCCATCTGATTATTATTGTTAAACAGGTCTTCTAGGGCATTGAATAAAACCTATTTGTGGCTTTTAGTGTGTAAAGGAGAAAATACACCCTATCAAAGTATTTTAAAAAGGTCCCACTGATGGTATTGTGTTATGAATATCTCTTGAGTAACTTATGGTCATATTGTTGTCAGGCCCAGAGAGTTGATCCATTGAAACACTGGTTTGAGGACTGACTTTGCCTTCTTCCTGACTTGCTCATTTTTAGGCAGTTGTCACCCTGTTTCTGGAACCCATGTGGCATGACTGATGTTATAGGACTAAAATAGTATGTGGAGTTGTTGAGGATTGTGCTCCTTCTCTGATTGATCTATTTTAAATAGGGAATTTTAAAAAAAGTAATCAGCATCATTGATGCAATGTTCTGGCCATGGTCGCATTATATTGTATACTTTGGATTGTTAAATTTTTTCTGGTCATGTAATGGTTATTTAAAGTTATGAAATATTTTTCTGTTTAGGAATATGGGATTACTCGCCAAGAGAAGCTAACTATTGGTCAGGGCATTTGTGCTCCCTTGCTAAAAAAGATTCGTGCCGACCTTCAGCGCAACATTGAAGAACAAGAAGGGAGTGTCAACAGGTTAAATCCAAGGTAATGCAGCTGATGATTGTGGTAGTAGCATTCTAGCTTTTAAAAACCCTTTCTCTCTCTCTCTCTCTCTCTCTCTCTCTCTCTCTCTCTATATATATATATATNTATATATATATATATATATATATATATATATATATATATGAGGCATTCCACGTCAAGCGGAGCACCTTCCGACAAATCTTCGAGGACCTTGACCAAAATTTAATGACATGTACTACTCATCGACCTATGCAGGAACCCAAATTATTATACCTCTGCGTTGCGTGGTTGCGTAACCACAGGGTGTCAAATGTGCCCATTTTCGAGCATTTTTGCTACGTTCGCGGTCACTTTGACGGCCATATCTCCTAGAAGGTCATATCAAATATGACATTTGATATGTGCATTCGAAGGGGCATTTTACGCTCTATGAGATGGTCGTGTTCATTTTTAAGAAATCCAAAAATGTAAAGTCAAAGATGGCGCCAGAAACTTTGATTTTGACATTGCTCATTGATGGCCCCCTACCACTTCTTTTGAATGGCACTTAAAATGACAAGGGCAATGTTTACTTCATATTTCCGAAAAATCTGGAGAACCCTTTTTCGATATTTGCCGACAATAATAACTTTTTTGGTCTCAAACGCGTCCCGTCAGTGTGGTCACCTCATTTGGTGGACCATAACTCGGAGAAGCTCAGGTCAAATCTTATATTTGATATGCGTATGGGAAAGGTATTTTTATGCTCCAGGAGATGGTCTTACCCAAAATTGAAAAATCCAAAAATTTAAAGTCAAAGATGGCGCCCAAAACTTTGATTTTGATATTGCTTATTGATGGCCCCTTACGATATCTTTTGGATGGCACTTAATGTGATCAGGGTAATGTTTAATTGACATTTCCGCAAAATCTGGAGAACCCTTTTTTGATATTTGCCAAATATAAAAATATTTTAGTTGCAAGATGTGTAGAATAAGAGTAGTCACCTCAATATTAGTAATGAAATGACTCCAAATGTGTTGGGTTAAATATTCATGCTACAGATCGTGAGAATTCCAGATTCTAGCGCTCTACATGGGTAATAATAAATAGCAATTTTAGTGACATACTAAAAAAATAATTCGCATGAAGTTAACAGAAGCGCCCATTTTTAAGCCCCTGTTTAACTTTATGCGGATTATCTTTTTATTAGGCAATAGCGAAATCGGTATTTGCATTATATTCTATGTAGTGTTAGAATCAGGCATTCTATTGATGTGCAACATGAATATTTAACCCAACACATTTGGAGTCATTTTATTACTAATATTGAGGTGACTACTCTTACGCTACACGTCTTGCAACTAAAATATTTTTATATTTGGGAAATATCAAAAAAGGGTTCTCCAGATTTTGCGGAAATGTCAATTAAACATTACCCTGATCATTTTAAGTGCCATCCAAAAGATATCGTAAGGGGCCATCAATAAGCAATATCAAAATCAAAGTTTTGGGTGCCATCTTTGACTTTAAATTTTTGGATTTTTCAATTTTGGGTAAGACCACCTCCTGGAGCATAAAAATACCTTTCCCATATGCATATCAAATATAAGATTTGACATGAGCTTCTCCGAGTTATGGTCCACCAAATGAGGTGACCACACTGACGGGACGCGTTTGAGACCAAAAAAGTTATTATTGTCGGCAAATATCGAAAA
>JYFJ02008960.1:0-10977 GCA_000934665.2 Catajapyx aquilonaris | reverse complement strand
GTAATAATAAAGAGCAGTGATTGCTCCAAACAATCGGTTAGGTCCAGCTTTTTGGTGCAAGTAAACCAATTCTGAGCGATTTGCAGCACGTATGAAGGGTAATTTGTGGATAGAGAAAGGGTTGCTCAAAGTCATTTACATCAAGCTGTCATTTCGCCATATGGTTTTCCTTTTGAGAATATGGGCATGTGTACCCCGCATCATCAATGTGAACCCCACTAATATTTTGATCAACTAGGTGACGTGACGCAGCCATAACTATATACAGTAGTAGGCTAATACAGTACTGACTCCGTTTTGCCTTCTCCAGTTTATTAATTACGTATATTTTAAGCAAGGAGTCACACGTGGACTTGCAGAGCCACGTGCTCTTCGCCGTTGTTGTGATTCACCCGGCACGTGAAATATTGATGAGGCGGATATTGATCTCACGGACAGGCATGCAAAGCGCGGGATAGCTTGAATCTGCCCTCAGAACAGTCAGAAGTGAAGATATACGAGCAAGAGAGCAAGGTGCAACATGCTAATTAAAATGCTACGATGATGGATCTGGATCATTTTTCTTGAAACCTCCGTGGAAATTATGTATAAGGCATACTTTGAATGGTAAAAGAAGAAAATGCAAATTCCATCGTCGTCCATTGCTTGGTTTAAAATGTGGTTATAGGCATTTAGAATCAGTCAACTGTTGTGAATAATTATTTTCATTTATTTTATTTATTTGTGTAACCCCGTTATGGGGCAGCGCCCCTATAGGGGGACAACTCTGCCTGCATATAAGAAAGGCCAGAGATTATTCACATACATAGGTCCATCCACTTAAGCACATTTGCAAAAAAATGATATAAACTATACATTCGATCTTTCGGTGTTTCGTGTAGAATCCAATGTTGTCTGTCCGGAGGAAAAGAACATAAATTTGAAAGGAAACTTTTTCTCGGAGAGGTGAAAAACGGGCAAATAAACAATACGTGATGCATTGTGAACGGTACGAGGTCATTGCACCACGTGCAAATGTCCTCTGATGTGAATTGCAATTGTTTTCCCGCAATTATCAACTTGGGTGAGGCGTTGCGGATATTGGCCATCATTCTCTGAAGTTTAATCGGAGTTGATAACTTTAGGTAACTGTCCGGGGGTGGACCTTGCAGGTCGCAGTAATAAGCATACCGGAAAGAATGTGCTAACTTTAACATGCTCTGTTCAATCTGAAGATCTACGAACTTCTGGGGGTAGTGCACGGAGCTGAAGGTCCGTTAGTTCATTTGTTTCAAAAGCATTGTCCGACCCTGATAGGAAGGTCAACGTATCATTTATCCAATTTTGAGTGGAAACCTTTCCCTGCATCTGCAAAAGAGCCGATCGATACGCTATTTTTGAAAGTCTTGTCTCCGGAAGATTTCGCAAATTAATAAGAAATTTTACTTGAAGCCGGCACAATCTTAGAGCTAACGGCGGGTAGCCCGTCTCCAGGTGAATAAAGTAGGATGCTGTATTTCTAGGCAACTGCAAAAACTTTTTGATAAAAAAATTTTGAACTTGATTTATTATATGCACCTGAGACGGGCCTCCCAGACCTGTGCTCCATATAAAATTATAGGGGCGATCTGCGCATGAAACAATTTCATTGCTACATCTGAGTTTCTCAACTTCATTTTAATAAGCGTAGGCCATAGGCCATTTATCGCCGCTAGTGCTTTCTGTTTAAAATACTTTGACGCTACTGCAAATTTTCCCGATGTAAAAAAGGGGATTCCTAGGTATGTGTATGATTGGTCCAAGATAATCGGTGTCTTGTCCCAATAAAATGTCGTTTTTGGACGGGCGCCAGCTTTTTTAAAACACACTACATTCGTTTTTTTTCAAATTGATTGTCAAGCAGTTTTGTTCGAAATATTCCCGTAAAGCGTCCAGATTCCTCTGCAGATACAGGGGGTTCTCTGATGATTTGCTTCTGTTGGGGGCATAGATTCACCGGATATAATCTTCCTGCTGAAAACATTCCTGGAGGTGGACCAACTGTCACCTACCAGATCACGGACCAAGCTTTAGAAATTGTCGTAAAAGCCGTGGTACAAGCCATGGAGGAGAGATTCATTCAGACCAGTGAGTATTGGACATTGCAATTAACATAATTCATCTTGTTTGTCAATCCGCGATAACAAGACTTTTGACCTTCCAGATCAAGAAATTAATCGAATTTATAAGGAAATTAGCACATTAAAAGCTGACTTTGGAAACAGAAACGAGTGCCAAGTGATCGATGAAACCGTAGCTGGAGTAAAGAGTGAGCTTAAGGTAAGTAGGCCTACTTGCCAATAAGTGTTAATCTTTCTAACGGAAAAAAGATACAACAAATATCTGAACTGGAGAACGATCAATGTTACATTTTTGTCATAATTTAGTCATGAATTGTTTAAAATCGTCCGATGATGGCGGTGTCAGATTTCGGATATTGGATATTGATCATACAAAGATTGGAAATAAACTTCTTCCGTCTGTTTAGAATATATTGAGAGCTTCATTTCCATGGCAAGATAAGTTTAGAAAAGTGAAATTCTGCCCGTTTTATTCTAAGCAACTCAACTGTATCATTGCAGTTCACTGAAGATAAAATTACAGAGGACATAAAGAGGTCACTCAGGATAGCGACATATTCTATGACAGAGGCTGTCTCCATTATTGATGACAAGGTGGACCACATCACAAAGCTTATCGAGTCCGGTGTTTATTTTACCAACCTCCTTTCCTTAGCCAATAGGCCTATACAATCTTCTGATTTGGCGTGTTTTGATGTTCTCTGCAGATCAATAATCGCAGTTAAATTGAAGCCTTATAGTTATACATATTTCGACTGCGAAGCTTTTCCTTCTTGGTCACGAAGATGTAGCGTCCAAAGGCAAAAGGCAGTATCTATACATTGCGGGCCCATGCAGATACTGCCTTTTGCCTTTGGACGCTACAAGTACTGTAGGCTACCTTTCATTCATGTCTGACCCTCTTCTTAAATCTGATTCCAATTATATTTCATGATTATTTTAGGCAACTTCTTCTTTGCAGACCGGATTTGTACTCCTCCACAGCCACCAACCTCAACCTGTGTCGATGTGCAGAAAAAAAAGAGGCAAAAGAGGAAGCGGTGTCTACAACATAACAATTTCAGGGAATCAGAACCAGGTGAGGTCACAGTTGACGGAGGAGGTCACACTGCAGTCATAGTGATTTATTCATGTGGCGTGCTCATTATTGCGTTTCTTGTGTGCAAGGTCTACTGTGATATGGAGACTGAAGGTGGAGGATGGACAGTCATACAGAGAAGGCAGAACATCACTCCACGAGTCGATTTCTATCGAGAATGGAATGAATACAAAGAAGGCTTTGGGGACTTGGAAGGGGAATTTTGGCTGGGTATGTTGTTAGTGCAGAGTAAAATGGTCATTTTTACATAATAATGTCAACGAGAGTATACCCTTTCGGTCGTCACTGCAGGACTGGAAGCGATCCACTCTCTGACAGGTTCATCTCCTGTCCAACTCCGGGTGGATCTAGAGGACTGGAACGGAGAGAAGGCTTACGCGCTGTACGACGCCTTCATGGTCGCTGATGAAGGGGACATGTACCTTCTCTTGATTGGAGGGTACCACGAAGGACTAGGTGGAGCAGGAGACTCATTGTTGGATGAACACTCCGGAATGTCCTTTTCCACGCCGGACAGGGACAACGACCTGTGGGACGATGTGCACTGCGCAGGGCCAGAAAAGTTCGAAGGCGGATGGTGGTACAGGAACTGTGCCTTGTCCAACCTGAACGGAAAGGAAAGTATAACCTGGCTGTCCTGGAAGAATGAGTATGGAGTGATTAAGAGTACCGAGATGAAGATCAGACCGAAGGATTGGTAGGCTCTTTGCTTATACGAGAATTCGTTCGTCTTCAGCGAATATTTTGGAATGCTCTTACGATGAATACTTCAAATGGTATAAAATCCAGAGAAAAATGTGACTCTGATCGATCTGCATTACAAGACTTTCTTATTTTCCATCTGCACCCTTTCCATTAGTGACACCTCATTAAAACACAAGGTCAGATATAGTTGTTTTCCATCCACTTTATTTCGGTATAGGGCTGCATACACCCGTTCATGGGCAATCCTCATTTGGATGGCCCCTTTATTGCTTCGGAAGCAACTGCGCCAGCCGACCATCTACTCGTCGCATGTGGTCGTCCTTGGCTTCTTAGTGGTGGTCCTCCACGGCTTTCTAGTGGTGGTCCTCATTGTTGTGGTGGTCTTGAGGCATCGTTTCTCCTTCAGTACCTTCAGAAGACACTCCAGGTCGACCTCTGCAACATCGCAACAACGAATAGGATGAACATTAGGACAGCAAAAGGCAGAGCGGACAAAGTTAGTAAACTCTGAACCCATTGGACAGAACCCAGTCCTTTCACCTCAACAAACATAACCAAACCACAAATAGCGATTGGTTCTCCTTACCTTTCAGCAACTCTTCCAAATCATCTCCGGAAGATCCGCTGCAATCGAGGCCCAAGATTGGCTTCAAGATTTTACAGAGAACTGAGAAGGCAGAAGAAAAGGGTGGTTGTGTAGTATTTATCAGACACTCAGCATGTTGATTATTTACCCTCTTCCCTTATTAGTGATGATGTCAATAATTTCAAGGGTGTAAAGTGGTCGCTGTAAATCGGATGAGACAAGCGTGAAGAGCGATTCAAACATTGGCATGTTGGAATCAAGAATATGCCTTCGGAACTATGAGTGTAGGCATTAAAAAATTTCAGCTGGCCTATGTTTGTGCAGGACAACAATGCTGTCAGTGGAAACAGCGGAACATATTTTCCTGCACGTGTCCCATAACTTTTGGCTCAAGTGATTGAAAGTTGGATCTTTGGCTATTTCCAACGACCATTTTACAGATCCGAGTAAACAGAACCATTTCCTCAACCTGCCCACATTTGGTTGCTCAGGACAGCATTGCCAACCCTCTTTGTCGATCACATGATCACATGTGGACAATGATGAGAAGGACACAAAAAACTGCCTTCATCGCTGTCACATGACATGGGGCGATATGATGTGGATTGGCCACCCTGACTTCAGCAACCAAAGTAAGTGGACCCGGTTCAGGATCGGGCCCATTTACCAGCAGGGCCTTTTGAAAATGCCCCACAAGAAGGGAAACCTGCCCTGATTGGATCCTTACGTTTGAGCAGCTCTGGCACCAACCCTTGGCTTCCTGCTCCCCCTGAACCGCCACTCATCCCGCCTGATCCTCCTGATCCTCCTGATCCTCCCGATCCTCCCGATCCGCCCGATCCTGCTCCTCCGCTTCCTCCATTTCCTCCCAACAATCCGCCCAACAGAGCTCCTAGTCCTCCTGATCCTGCTCCTCCGCTTCCTCCCGACATTCCGCTCAACACATCAACAGCCGCGTTGACCGCCTGTCCGTTCTGCGCCATTGCCCCTCCTTCGGACAGCCCCGCTACTGCTGCGTTGATGGCATTAGCACCATTCGCGCTTGCCCCTCCAGGGCTCGCAAGGATGGCGGCCAGTCCCAGGAGGCCATCAGGCTCGTTTCCACCCCCTGCGGCCGCCCCCGCCCCCGCCTGCGCCTGGGTCACACCACAGCAACACCAGGACACCATGAGGAACACGCAGAGGATCCTCTGACCGACCATCGCCATCATAATTGTTGAGAGGTGAAGACTACGGGACTGGTGGTGGTCCAGGGCACCACGGGAAGGAAAAGAAGGTTAATTTGTCGCTGACACACTTCCACTTGGTCATCTTCATTGCCGTTCTCCATTGCCCCTAAACACGAGTAATGTCAAATTCATATTTGTTGGGGTAAATGCGATGAAATGGCCGCATACATGGGAGCAAAGGGGTTAACGAGTAGCCTACTATCTTATTGACCCAGATTTTTTGTGGATCACCTTAATTTTTATATACGTAATTATAATTCACAAACATTGACAGTTAATTCAAAATGCAAGGGATCAATAGTATCATTCTTATGAGTGATGGTAGCAAAGTAAACTAGATTTTAATAAAAATGTACACATCAATGCCATATCTGGCTGATACATTCCTTGGTGCTGTAACATTTAATTCGAAACAACTTGAGTGGATCTTTAACGATATCGATATCGAGAATATTGATTATACTGTATAGTCTATGACGTGTATATGCCCAAACTTATTGTAGGGAACTTCTCACTGTCAGTTAAACAATCTGTCATACATAATGGCCATTCACAACAGTATTTGGGTTGATTTACCTAAATGAGACATTTTCAAAAAAATTTGCCAAGAAGGGCCAGTGTTTTGTGGACATTGAAGAGAGCAACTATTATTTATAAAAACAATACATTTTCACTGTGTTTCCGACAGTGCTGAATTCTTTTTCAAACAGTCAATTTGGCAGTTGAGAGCATAAAAGCATTGAAACCCACACGAGCAAAAATCGTCTTATATAGGTTTCCGTTTTATAAAATGGCACAAAATATGCCTCTCTAGTAATTACACAGATCAAAGCGAATATTGGAACGACTTACAAGTGGCTGAGCACGATGAGAAGATTCCAGAGAAGACTCGAAGACCGTTGGACGATGATGGTTGGATTGAAAGTGCCTTCCACTTGGGTAGGACCATGCCTTTTATACACGTGAACTCTCCATGACCCATGCACACGAACACCTGCTGATTTCGCCAGTCTCCGTCGATTTAGTTTTTTAATGTGAGTGTATTTGCCACAATTTTTATTTGGAAAATAAGTTTCGAAAAACACAGGTGGAGGTTGTTTGCTTCTCACTTCTTGATCGTCAGAAGCCAGGCACACGTTCATGAACAGCAACCCGGGTAAGTGCCGATCCGATATATGAACAGCTGTTTGAAGCTTGCGCATTACAGCCCAATTGAATATTCAAGCATATGTATGTTGTTTTCCGTACCAAATTGGAAAACAACAACATTGTGAAATGGAATGATCTCTCTCACAATGTGGAAATCAGCAAGTGTGTCATATGCAAAGATCGGCTTGTTCTGCATGTTCTCAATCAACAATTGAACCCAAAGCATCAGTACCTTTCTTTAGAGTTTAGAGAAGCAGCTCCTGCATCTCCATACTGCTTTGTCAGTGGATGAAAAGACCCCACATGTGCGACAATAATTTCGATGTATGTGTTTTTGATGTCTGATGATTCGTGTGTTCCTGCTTGTAAATTGGCCTAAATATTTATACCAAAGGTAACGACGAAAGTTCCCTTCTGTACCATAATTATGTTATTGGCAATAGTTTTTCAGAAACGTTCCTGTAAGTGTCTGAAAACGGGACTTCATTATTCATTCACTTTCATACTTAATTCTTGTAGCGAGAGTGGCTCTTCTTTTAGAACGAAAACTCAATTATTGTAAAAGCCATAATCGCCATTTATTATTATCCTGCCTTTCATATTGAGAGCGCTTATATGCTCAGGTGTTCAGTCTCTCAATATCTTGAACTTGTGACGGCCCCGGGTCCGCCCCTAGCTACCTCATTCCAAGCAAACTCGGGGAGTTCCTTGAGCAGTAGTTTATTGGACCCTCTCGGTCCCAAGTTGAGTACAGACTACTTTTAGGACCTACACCCGCTAGGAGGGGGAAAGGCCGGGTTCCACCACCAATAGGGTGGTCAGGGTGAAACCGTTACAAACTGGATAATATTACGGCATATTATTTTATAACCTCATCTAGCCTTCAAAAATCATGGCGGAGATTTTTTAGACTCGCCGAAGTGAATATTATATTATTATAGATTTGCAGAATTCTTGGAACTTGCAGATAAACTGTATAAGTACGTTGGTTTTGTTTATTCACACGTCACGGTCGCAATCAACATCAATGACTGCCACCTATTTGCAATTAAAACTCATTGATGCAATAGGGTATTTATTTATGCGTGCTTGTTGGGTACACTTTCGTATACCTTAGAATGTCTACTGACAAGTGATGAGTGTCAGGTGTCAGCGACCATGCGGCAAAGTGCACAGCCACGTTGAGCTGATAATGTGCATCAGTTTCCAAGGCTCTCCTTGGTCTTCTGGCTCGAGTGGAATTCCGTCAATGCACTTAACCAGCGGAGTGATCAACACGTTCGTGTATAGGGCGATCCATCCACCAGCCAAGCTTCGGTGCAGTCACATTGAATCACATTCCCTATATACAGTGAATCACATTCAATAAGAGGGTTAAATTAATAACATTTACACAATCCGATGACATAATCTGAAATTTCTTCCTTAATTTGAGTTCACACGACAGGAATTTACCTGAAACCAATATCTGGGAGTTTGTCGAATTGTCAATAAGTCCTTTGTAGTACGATTGCTCTAGCAAGTGAGGCAAACAATTGCCTCCAAGTCTCAGCGGGAAAAGGCTTCCAATATTGTGAAATGCATAGGGGCTGAAAAATGCAATCTCGCGTTGTTCTCAAGGTGGAGTTTGAGACTGATGAGTTTCTGATTGAAATAGAAGCTCCAAGGAGAGACATCTTGCAACTTATTGATGCCGTCCAAAAAGAGGCTGCTGAGGTTGACCAGCCCAGAAAAGGCTCGGCGTCCTATGACCCGGATGTTGTTGTCCAAAAACTGGTGTGGCAACGTTTAGTGCACTTCAAATGGGTGGCTGGAAAGTTTCCGCAACAGGCACGCAGACTTTCATAGAGAACAGTGCGTGGTGATGCAAGTGAATCTCGAACGAGTAGAATATTGGAAGAAGGTGCTGAGGAGGGTTTGTTCAGGGTATTCCGAAGAGAACATTTTCAACTGCGAAATGCAACTGCCCCCCTGATGTGCTGTACTCCAGATGAAACCGTGTAGGGCAAAACATACTATTCCACAAAAATGCTACTGTATATGGACTGGGTTTGCACCATATTGAGGGAAGGTGATTATTTTTCATCTTCCCATTTGTCTCTCTTTCGCGCCAGTAAAAAATATCGGTAACGTCCTTGATCTGAACATAGCGGAAACCTATTCAGTACGGAATTTTTGGGGGGGTCCCGTGCGAAGGAATGAGGTCTTTGAGTCGTGGAAATATTTCATTGCTAGGTGTTTATAAGGCGAAGTTTGGTTCTTTCTTTGTCTGTTTGTCCATGGCAACGGGTTTTTGTTGGTGATAATCATGGAAACAGGCCGTGCGAAGAACGGGCTCAGCTCCTAATACAGTACTATGCCGATTATTTATGCTTGGCACACTTGCACGATTCGGTTACTAGAAAAATGGGTGCAGCCAGCCAATCAGCTTCAGGCGACACAGTGAACATGTCCGTAGTGTACCGGTATCCTAGGTCATAATCAGTTTAAAAACAAGGGTAGGATCAGCTTAGGGAAGTTTTACAAGGCAGATAATATTTATTGCAAAATCAAAACCTACACATATCCATAGTCTTTTTTGTTTGCGTACGATAACAGAAAATAGTTCATTATCCTCCTAGCTAGTAGTGTTCGTATAGCGACAACACCACTGATAATGTGGGTGGTACTGTAATATTGTGTAAACGACATGTTCATTTCTCATTTTATGCTATACGGCTAGCAAGCAGAAATAGATGTGGTTCGGACGCGTATAGAGATGAAATCGCCTGAACATGTTAAGTATAAATTATTGATGCAGTGCACTGCGATTATGAGCATAACATTATTATGGCAGGCCGATGTCATAACCAAAGTCAATGGCGCAGAGAACGTGACGTGCAGATTTCGGCAAAGAATGCGAGCAAACCCATCCCACAAGAGAATATTAATAGGAAGTAGAAGGCACTGCTCATCTGGGTGAAATTGATGGCAACAAGCCTCTTGAGGAGGAGGTCCTTCTTCCGGGCATCGCCTATTCCCATGGCCAAACAGGCAGACTCGAAGGACCTACGGAACTTCTCGTGCAAGCCTGACTCTCTGACGTACTTCCCCATCCTGGATATGATCGGAGAGATCAGGCTGTGCTTCTCGGTCAGGATAGAACCGTAAACTACCACGTTGTTCTCTTTCGCAAATTTTGTCTGCAGGTTGCCAGCTTTGTCCGCAAACTGGTAGCTTCCTGCTACGAGAAGGTCATATGGGCAGATGCAGCAGTGGTCGGAGTTGATGGCCTCGCGTACGCACGTGTTGAGGTCCACGTGATAGGCCATGTCTCTGGCAGCAGATGAAAAGTACTCCTGTCCTACAAGAGCACCGTGGACGTAAGGTTTGACGAACTCGACCGTACCCCAACTCCACTTGGGCCATTCCCGGTGCTCCCTGTATGTCTCCGGGAGGTCCTCCATCAAGGGAGAGGCCAGGAAGCCGAAGTAGAGGGCCTCGTACCCACAGATGATGACCAGGGAGAAGGCCCACCAGAAGGAGATGAATATTCGGGGTGGTTGGGTGGAGGGGACCAGGTTCGGGTTCTCTTCGATCAGGGTGGAGGAGAGGTACCTCAGGGAGTACAGGAGGAGGCGGGGGAAGGACCAGGGGCGGCCAGGGAAGGGGGGGAGGGGACTCCACTTCAAGAGGAGGGCGAGGACTGCGCTGCCAAAGACTACGGAGACCATCACCATCGCCCACATGTCCGGAGTGTACGGTCGGAGCATCGCGTCCCAGGTGTAGCTCACTCGAGGGGCCCTGGTTACGAACGTGATGGTGGCAAACGCGTGGGGAAAATTGATGTCGACCACCAGGGACATGCGATCTTTAGTCAATGTTAATCCAAACACTGCTTTTCTTCGGAGGATGACTCCTGTTGCTCCGGTGTAGTTTCCGTCTGGCAGTGTCACATCCGGTATGACCCCGTCTTCCCCTCCGGGGAATTGCAAGACCCAATCGTAATTCATGGCCTGGCTGATGGGCAGGGTGTCCATTATCTCTGCAAACATGGGCAAGCTGTTTTCAAAGAAATACTGAAGCTCGTTTTTACTCAGGTCCACCATGAATGATCCGTTGAGCAATCGA
>JYFJ02008959.1:0-10999 GCA_000934665.2 Catajapyx aquilonaris | reverse complement strand
AAGTCGTGAGATCGTGGTGGACGCCAAGCCTTTCTTCGAGGCTATAAGCTAAGTGAGATGACTTGGCCGGACTTGGTTCACGGGCACGAGGAACAATGTGATGCGTGGTTTAATACAATAGAAAGTAAACTTTTAACACTCATTGGTAGAGCCATTACCCAAAAATGTGACCTTCGAATGGAATATTAACTTTTAACTGTCAATGGTGGAGCAGTAACGTAACAACTCCACCTTCAAATTACAAATACAGTTCCTAGATTCATTAGAATAATTATAAATATACTTGGACCTCTGATTCGTATCACAGGACTACAAAATGTCACCTTCGAATCGCACATGATTAGAACCACACATGATTACAATCGCGGTTTATTAGACTTGAAAATTGAGTCGTACAGCTAAAATTGGGTAACTTGACCAAATTCCAGCGAACTGAACGCGTATTGTTCCTCGTGCCCGTGAACCAAGTCCGGCCAAGTCATCTCACTTAGCTTATAGCCTCGAAGAAAGGCTTGGCGTCCACCACGATCTCACGACTTTGTACGGCGGAGTGGACAAGGCATGGCTCCCAGGCACTATCTCACAGGTTTTTTCGGCAGACGACTTGGCGCGTTTTTTACGAGTGCGTTTTTGAGGGAGATAAAGGCTTACCTATACCGGTAGTCGTAGATTTACACCAGGTAAATTAAGCGGAATGGTCAAACATCATGTAAAATTACTGTTTTTTTAGCATAGTAAAGTGTAGCCTTTCATTCGCAGGTTCTGAGCAAGCTCAACTTCCGCATCTCTGAGGGATTGATCGCTTGTCTGGCCATAGGACAGCCAGGGGCCATACAGTATTTCCTCGAGAGGTTAAGGTTCAAGGTCAATGCCTACAAGGTCCGTCATCCGAAGAAGTTCGTAATAATGGAAAAGGTGCAGGTCGAAGAAGAGCTTTCTAAACGTAAGTCACATCACAAAGTAAAATGTTGAAGGCATTCCATGTACTATTGTTTCACTAAACCCGCAGCGCTGGAGGATCCAGACCAAGGTGCTGTGAGTTCGCTGGACAGCGACTCAGAAGCAGAAGAAGTAGAAGACGAGTACACCCCGCAGGACCTGGAGATGAAACGACGGTCTAAGGAGCTCGAAGTCGCCATCAACTCCCTGAGAATGCAGGTGAGAACATGTCAACAATTGAAACTAATAACAAGGTTGGACTCGTGCAAATTTGAATATTGTTTACACCTTCTTCATGGGCAGATAACGAGCAAAGGTAGCGAGATGATGCTAGTGGACATGGAGATGCGGGAGGCGACCATCGCGATAGATAAAGAGATAGTGTTCCACGAGAGGGCAGAGGGTCCGATGAAGAGGAGGGTGCACGTCCACCACTCCATGCAGTACGAGCGAAACGACATGTTCATCCACATGGAGAGCTCCAGAATCGGAAGATCAACCCTGCACAGGCTGCGCAATATTAAAAACCTAACACACGCCAACAAAGTGAAATAAAAGCGAATGTTATCAGTTATTGGTCCATACGATTCCAATGATCTGATTATTGCGACTAGAATTTATTTGCATGCCTCTTCCGCATCGTTGTTTAACACTGGATTGCTGGAGGACCAAAAATTGCTTGTCGTGGCTGTAAGAATCTGGGTAGATAGTCCAGTGGTGTCCTGCTGTCCGTTGATTGGTTGGAGAGGATCCTGTTTGACTTGTACCATCGACTCTCGCTGCACTGGTATGAGTGGTGGATGTGCACTGGGGACTTCCACCTATTGTACTCTTCCTCCTTCTCGATTGTGTGGGTCAGTTTGGCTATCTGGTCGTCCAGGTTCTGCACAGCCTTTATTTTGCGATTCACCTGTGAGAAAATAAGATGCCACAAACTATCAATCATGAACGAAAGTCGTGGTCATGGGTGCATTGTGCTCACCATTGTTGTGTACACCCTGATCTTTTCATCTAGCTCGTCCGAATGTCGCTTCCTCTCGTGGTCAACCGCCTCTGTGATCTCATCCTCCTCCTGAGCAGATTCCTCCCAGATTGAACTCATTGAGTCATCGTCGCCAAAGAACACTAAACCTGTCGGTGTTGGTGCCGCATCATGAGAACAAGTCAGGCATGTTAATGACGAAGAAAATGTACACTCTATAATTACCTGTACGTGGATTGGTAGGTTTGCTAGATCGGGCAGACAATGAGTTCCGCACGTGTTTGCCGTGGAACATTTTGAGCATGGGAGAGTCATCATTGCAGGTCTCCACCTTGACCTTTAACCTCCTGAGGAACTCCTGTATGGCCCCTGGATCTCCTTTGACCAGTCTAGTGATCAGCTTCTCTGAGATTCCGCAGTTCAGCTTTCTCAGTACCTACCAACAATCCGCATTGTTATAAACTGCATAAAAAATTGTCAATTTGTTCATGTTACAAAATAGTGGAAATGTGAACACAAAGCGATGACTCACATTCGTGTTGAGGTACCTCCAGTTGTGAAGCTTTCCTTGGAAGCTGCTCCTGGGGTAGTAGTTGTTTAAATCCACCAATCTCGGGAAGGTGCAGTGGATCAGCCGGGACACCAAGACTGACGGAGAGACAACAATACTTTATGCTATACACACCCCAGTGCTGATAAACAACGAAAAAAAGGCATTGTTGTCCTCACCCCCGTCCGAGAACTGCCTGAGGGCGCGTTTGGGGAAGTGATCCTTCCTCTTTGATTCCTCCAACCATCTGTGAATCGGGCATGTCACTACTTCACTCCCTAATAATTTACCTTGGTTCGAAGTGGGCATTCTCAGGTAATAATTTTTAAAAATAAATGCTGTTTCGAACCCAAAGATGTTCCGAACGAGCTAAGACCAGCTTTATGTCGCCCAAAGTGTTCGTTTCCGTAGTGACAAGCTGATAATGATTTTTTGTTTTGTTTTGTTCCCATGTTGGTTTCTTATTGTTGTAGTAGATTTAAAAAACGTAAACAATTATAGTTCCACCCAGGTCAAGAAAGTTCGTGGTTGTCATGCTCAGGGGATGTTGGAGGAGCAACACTGATGGCCATAGCGGGCATGGATTGTCCCAAGTGGAGTGTACCAGTGTCCGTTCCTTCGTTCTGAACCGCATCACGCTTAGGATTTATCCTCAGGCAGAACCATTTCCACTGCATCCGTCCGGAGAGGAAGATCCTCTTGAACTCCTCCCTGAAGTCCTTGCTCATGGTACAGTAAAGAAGGAAGTTGATGGCACAATCCAGGAGGACCACCACGTCCAGGAGTCTGCACAAGTAGTAGTAGCAGTCGTAGAAGAAGGTGTAGCCCAAGACGACCGTCAGAAGAGCCGTGATTCCCTCTGGGAACTCTGCCAGAAGGAAGATCAAGAGGACCACCAGGACAGTCCTGGTGGTCCTCTCCATCTTGCGGTCCACCATCTGGGAGATGTGGCTGGTTGCACCCAGGTACCTTCTGCGTCCCCTGGCCTCCACAAGGGCCCACACCAGCCTCAGACTAAGGACGGACAACGCGATGCACGAGACCAGCTTCATCAGGACTCCGTGGATCCAGAAGGTCAGGGTGGTCATGAGACCGAACCGCCTCTCGGAGTCACTCGTCTGAGAGTCCTGGAAGAAGGTCTCGTAGTACGAACCGCGTCTGACCAGGTGGTACGTGTAGTACAGCGGGATGTGCACCAGTGCCACAGCGACGTACACGCTGACCACTGTCCACTTTGCTCTTCTCTGGCTGCACCACTCTTTGCTTCTGTATGGCCAGCACACCACAAGGTATCGCCACACTGCCAGAGTCACGGTCAGCCAGATGGACACCGAGTGTGCTACCTGGAACGTGCATGTCAAAGGTCATCGTGACATTGCGATAGTCCAGTACGGTACCTTGTTGAAGACGTAGTTGAAGAGCCAGAATCCGGCCTGAGAGTGAGACTTGTACGTTCCGGCCAAGGCGGCCTCCACTTTGTCCCCGTTGTCCGCCTGCATGGCCGCGAAGAGCAGGTAGGCCATCAGCACCAGGAGGTCAGCTATGGCCAGTCCCACCAGGATGGTGCTGGTGGGGGACGCCATCCTGGGCCTGGTCAAGACAACGACGCACAAGACGTTGGACACGGAGCCCAATGAGCACAGGGCAAGGGCCAGTGGAGGGTGGACCAGACCAGTGAACTTGTCTATCCGGAGCTTGAAGTCACCGCTGCAGTACGTACCGGCCATGTACACAACTAAATGGTGCAAAACTAAAGAGACAGCACAACACTTTGTTACTGGCATCACTTGAATAGGTCTCAAAAAGGGGAAGTGCGTAGCAAACAATGGAGCGTGAAACGGACGCGCCAATCAACAATAGTGGAGGCGTCACCAATTTCCTCAATAAACGATGGATCACTTTTATCCGATGACGTGACATCCGGAGCAAACGTGCAGAAATTCCTTCCCGTTCATTACTCTTGCACACTGCACAGCTGCGGACGAGATAAGAACGTCCTTCATAGAGACAATGGCAGGATGGAAATTTTTGCCTGCGTTGCTTCCCACACCAACCGGCGACATCTCGCAGCAGCATCCTGTGTTCCCAGCCCCACATGACACTATTAGTCACTCTCTCTCCAGCCGAGGTGTGGTCCAGACGCTGTTGAAGGACTCTGCATTTCTACCTACCATCCCGCACTGGAAGATTCTGGTATGTTGCCTTCTATCAGGTGATTTTAGAGTAAACGCGGTCGAGACGCGCTCGATGGTGACTCAAGGCTTGTATACTGTGACAATCTGTTGGATTTCTCTGACCCATCCTGTACAAATCCTATTTCCAGGTTGAGATGGCAGCAACGGTCCTTAATTTTTCGAATGGCGAGAGTCAGCAGAACTTGGCCATACAGTTGGTCATGACCCTGCGTCTACTCAGGTTCAAGTCCAGGATGAACCAGACCTTGGCCAGTATGATTGAGGAGATGTCCATGTACGAGGATCCCCAGCGGAAGTCCAGGGCTGCCATGGACATAGAGTCGGTAAGAAGACACGTTTGAGAAGCACCCTGTATCTCTGACATCCAACTGATGGACCCTTTCAGATGGAGTGGAGCATTCGGGCAAACACGGGAAGCCTGAACTCGATCCTGAAGGTGCTGAGTCGGACCTTTAACGTGATGCGGGCAGAAGGGAAGATGGACAACACCTTCAGGAATATAGTGACCAACCATGCCAGCCAGTGCGGGTATGACATGACCCCTGACCTGGTCTGGACCTTGGTGGACAAGCTGATCCAGAACCAGCCCTCGGAGATCTCCTGGGAGATGCTGTCCCCTGGTGCTGAATAATCACTCATTACCATGGCCTACCAAACAAGGAGAGGTCATGCCTGCACGAATTTGACCCACTTATACACGTGAGATTTGTGAAGATTGCATGATAGCTTTTGGGCAAATATTTTCTAAAATTTCCTCCAATGAAAAGGCAGCAGCAGGGAGCATATACTACATAAGAGGCGCAAACGTTGATGTTCGCGTCTCTCTGTTTGGGGCCGTTGGCAAGGCTGGCGGCAATTTTGAAGTGTGGGAAACGCCAACGAGGGTACAGGCAAAAATAGGGTCCGCCATCTTTGATTCGCGCGTGTTCTTGCCGTGTAGTGGCCATGGCCGCCAAAACCATCAAAGATGGCGGACCATATTTTTGCCTGTACCCTATTTATACCTCGTTGGCGTTCCCCACACTTCAAAATGGCCGCCAGCCTTGGCAACGCCCCAAACAGAGAGACGCGGAAATCGAATGTTTCCGCCTGTTATGTAGTATATTATGCTCCCTGGCAGCAGTGTGTCGGAACAAATACAGACAAAAATGGTCTTGAGTATACATAATGCCAAAATAATTTTCGAACCAATTTCATCAATAATAGTAGGCCGATTCGTTTAAGGAAAAAACGATTGTCCTTAAAGCCCATTGATCGCGGATAACCCAGAAAAAATTCAATTGCCCAATGGTCATCAAATTGATATTAAATTAAATTGTTAACACATGTAATCTAATAATTCTCCAAATATTATAATGCTTCAGAAACGAACGAAACTAGTACAGTAATTTTGCAGATGAAGTTTTTTCCCCACCCTTTGTACCCTTCAGTTATCATTACTTACTGTGAACTTCATATTGCAACATGTAATAGTGCCAACTGCCAAGTGGAATTATTAATAAATAAATCTCCGCCTTTACCAAGTAAGATTTGAGAACCTTACAAATCCCATCAACTGCTTATTAGTGCAATAAAAAAACACTCACGTTTCTGACAAAATCTGCTTGAATTATTATTATTATTCTGCATACTTCCAGACATGAAAAAAGAGTCGTTTTGGGAGCGAATCAACATAATGCTATTTATTCCCCCTTTTTATTTATACCAACTCATTGGTTTGAATACAGTTGTTGATTTTATATTTCCTGCAATAAATCCAGGATAATGACATCACTGACAATGTTGGTAAATTGAATCTTTACATAAAAACCATAATAATGAGTTTTATGGAAATGGTAATACAGCACCTTTTACAATGATTAATTAGCCGATTAAATGGGTACGTAGACGGCTGACGGATCGAACTCCGAGTAGCCAAGATTCATGCCCCTCTTCAAGGTCTGATGAGCCCCTTCAGACATCACCATTGGAACGTTCTTCTGATGTCCAATGGACCAGGCTCTCATCAGGTCTCTCTGCATGTTTTGCATGGTGAGTTGGGTGGACACTTCTCCTTCAGTCTTGACCCCCATGTTCTCCAGAGCAGCAGAGCAGGCCAGGGAAATGTGTCCGGAATCCTCGTGCTTCAGGCCCAGCAGATCTGCCAATGCCACATTTTCAGCCAGGCCAGCCAACACAACAGCAGCGAAGTGCTGGAGAAGTAGGTGCATCTTGGTTGCTGTTTCCAGCTCAGGAAAGTACTGGCAGTGTTTGCCTATGGCCTGGAAAAAACGGCATGTTTACATACCTATACCAGGGAGCATATACTACATAAGAGGCGCAAACTTCTGTCGGCGCCTTTGATGTCCGCGTCTCTCTGTTTGGGGCCGTTGCCAAGGCTGGAGGCATTTTGAGGTGTGGGGAACGCCAACGAGGTATAAATAGGGTACAGGCAAAAATAGGGTCCGCCATCTTTGATGGTTTTGGCGGCTACACGGCAAGAACACGCGCGAATCAAAGATGGCGGACCCTATTTTTGCCTGTACCCTATTTATACCTCGTTGGCGTTGCCCACACTCCAAAATGGCCGCCAGCCTTGGCAACGGCCCAAACAGAGAGACGCGGAAATCGAATGTTTGCGCCTCTTATGTATGCTCCCTGCATATACACACACATTGTGATATAATTATCCTTACCTGGAAGCATGTCTGGCAGGCTTGAAACAATGGCTCGTCTCCTGAAGCCAGGATTACCAAAATTCCTTTCTCGGCCTGTGATTGGCTGCCATGGATCATAACCTTGAGGTACTTTCCCTCATTGCCCCTAATAGCCTCTGCTATCATAAGACTTGTGTCTGGGGCCAATCCAGCCAGTTCAATGTAACCTTTGGCCCCAGTCACCTCCTGCAGGATACCGTAAGGCCCAACCACTACCTCCTTGGCTGCATCTGGATCTTTCAGACAATTAAATGTCACATCCGCTGCCTGTACAACCTCCGAAGGGGTCAGTTTCACCTCCGACCCAGCCTCCAAGAAGACCTCGCGCACCTCTTGGTTCGGATGCCAAACCATCACCTCGTGACCAGACTTGAGCAGATTGTTGGCAATGTCTAGTCCCATCATACCCAGGCCTAAGAATCCGATCTTCGGTCTAGACGACTAAATTGAAGGGATAATGCGACACATTAATATTATAGCTTTAAAAAAATACTTATTGACAATGCTTCAATTATTTGCCACTAACAAGAATAATCCACCAGACCTGTTGTGCCTCCATCAAAGCCCGTGTGTCCTCGACCTTCTTCTGTCTGGTCATCAGCAAGGTCCGGTCGTCCAGACTAGGGTCTGTCTCCTTCCTCCGTCTGTACTCTTGTAAGGCCCGGATGGCCGCTCTCACCCCTTTGTGACCTTTGGCCTTGACCTTGGCAGACGAGTAGGGCTTCAACTTGGAAGGGGCCAGCCAGGCATGATTCCCGGTACAAAAGAAATAGACGCATCTTGCGTCCTTGCTCGTATTCTTTGGCTTAATTATACACGGGTCTAAAGGCTCCTCCATGACCTTCCCAGGCCAGGCTGGGTGACCTCTCATATGTGCCCACACCAGGTCACCAACAGAGACATTCCCTCCTCCAGACTCCATCGCACCAACACTTGAGCCCAAGCAGCACAAAAAGCGACACTAACTGATCCGCAGAATGATCTGTACTGAGAGGCAATCAAGAGTCTGAGATACAGGGGGTGTCATAAGAGCCGGGTGCAGTCCAGCAGACAGAAACCATAAAAAGGAGGTGTCTGGTTACCAACTGTGCAGCATGGCTCCTTATTATCATGTGAGGAAGTTCGTTTGTCAGGCGAAAAAAAGTTCACACACACAATGCGGAGTCAAAAGTTCACCTCACACGTGCTGGTAATGCAAGAAAAATGTTTCGAAAGTCACCTTCAAAACGTACGAGATGTAAACTCACTCCTGGTCCTTTCGTCGTACAGCTAGTGAAAACATAATTTCCGCAGTTTCCTATGCATTATTTATTCAGGAATAATTAGCTTACGAGTACAATCGGTTGAACGTAAATATAGGGTGACTCTACATTTATTCATTGTTACTGTAAGCGATTAATGACAATAAATAACGGCAACAGAAAGTGTCTCATTTAACATGAGTTTTTGGGGGCATAATATATGATCTGAATTTATTATCGTCACTCTATACATTTTCCCCAACTCTATACAGAGTGATATAAAATGCCCACTGACAATAACAAGGCAAGTAGGCAACAATTTGGTCCAAACTGTTGAACATTTACTACATAAAACCAAAATGAAAGTGAAAGTCTATTCAGCGCCAGGTACAGGTGTATTGACAAACACATGATTATGTGGGCGTCCTTTTGTACTGTACAAATAGACGTCTCGAGGTAAGTCAATGAGCGTGAATTATTAACACTTATGGATTATTCCCGCAATGTAAACGACTGTCTAATAGCAGCAGAGTGAGTGCTCTTGCTTTTGTATGAACCGGGAGCTCGCAAGAGTAATTAGCCGATGTGTGACATAATCACTTGTGGGTCCCAAGTCTCCCAACCCTACCTGAGGAAGACCATAGGTTCCTTCTTCCTCTGCACCAACTCGATGGCAAAGGCGAGGACGGCCAGAGCCAACCCGAAGAGCCAGAAGAAGAAGGCGGAGGCGAGTCTGTCCAGGTTGAGCAGACTCTCCTGGCCCTCCTCCTTCTCCCTGGTCCTCCGGTAGTAGTACTTGATGAAGTCCCTGAAGTTGATGTGGGACTCCATCTTGTCCAAGACGTGCGACTCGATCAGCTGGAAGGTCATCCAGTTGGCGTTGCTGATCTCGATGCAGTCCCTGGAGTGACCCGTCCCGAAGTAGACCGAGAGCAGCCTGGCAGGGGACTGGACAATCTTCAGGTTTCCTTTGGAGTCCATGAAGTAGTTGCGCTCCCGGAGGTATAGAGGTGGTCCACCATCAGACAGGCAAAGTCCTCGTGCAGGGTCCGCTCCATGCAGTCCTGCATGGTCGGGATGATCTCGGCCTTGTTGGCCAGGTCCACGGTCGGGTGGTCGGAAGGGGCGTCCTTCAGGAGGAGGGCCGCCAGCATCGACACCAGGGATATGCAGCCCCATTTGAACCGGGACCTCTTCAGCTCCGCTCCCGTCTCGGGGAGGTGCTCCGTCGGTGGGAAAGTGATGTACGACACCAGCTTGGTCCGGTACAGGCAGGCCATGATGGTCGCGAAGTAGAAGAACATGGTCATGAACAGGTTCACCGAGTTGCTTCGGTGGATCGGGAACATTGACTGCTCCAGGAGGATCCGCACCAGCATCTTCAGGTAGCTGGACATCTCGCTCAGGGATCTCCGGAAGCGACGGTACCCACCCATCAGGTTGCGCCCCTCTGGTACTATGCCGTACCAGCCATACCAGCCTGTAGGATATCCATACAGCTTGGTGCCGGTCACTTTCGTCTTATTGGGGTCATTACTGCGCCGCCCTTCTGCCCTCTCCAGAGCGTATATTGTGAAGGCGCAGAGAAGCATGGAGAAGACCAGTTTGGTGACCCTTTACGGAATCTCGTGTTGGCCCTGAAAAGGGCCGTTTGTAATGCTGGTCCTGAAAAGGACCGTTGACTGATGTGCTGCTGCTGCTGCTGCTGCTGCTGCGGCTGCTGCGGCTGCTGCGTCTGCGGAGCTTGGAGGTCGTGCTGCCTGCTGCGAAGATCGGAGGTCGGTCGTCTCTGGTTGAAGGCTGCAGATGAAGTGAGGTGGCCCGTGCCTTGGTGCTGCTCTTTTATAGCCAAGGCACGGACCTTGTGGAGATCGAGGCAGAGTTGGCCGACTCTGGCCTTGACGGTTTTTGGAGGGAAAAAAGAGCAAGGGACAGGATCGGTTTGGAGGACGATGGAGTCAGGGGACATTTGCCCGTGAGGTGACGCCGGCAGGGGATGGCTTGCCTGCCTGGTCACCATATTAACCCCCCTCCAGTGGCTGGATCGTCGTCCAGACATGACACCTGGTTGGCGATGCGGTCGGACCGGCGGCAGCTCATGGAACGGGCCGGTGAGGTAGTGTCGTTGGTGCTGACCGGGTTGCCTGGAGTCTGGCCAGCCGCGGCCTCAATGAATGCTGGCTTCAGGCGGTCCACGGACACGTTGGTGCTCCTCTGCCCGATCTGCACGGTGAAGTACTTGTCGCTTCGGCTGGTCACGGGGTACGGGCCGTCGTAGGGGGGGCGCAGAGGTGGACGCGCGGCGTCGTGACGGACGAACACATGCGTCGTCGCATGCAGGTCCGGGTGCTGAAAACAGGGTGCCGTGCCGTGCCGTGAACCTGGCTGGGGGCGAA
>JYFJ02008956.1:0-11129 GCA_000934665.2 Catajapyx aquilonaris | reverse complement strand
CCGGAGGCCCGTAATTGCGGATTGGCCACCCTTCAGCGAGTGAAAAGTCTTTTTCAAGTCGCTGTAGCTCCGAAAATACGAACTGTACGGTACTTATATTGACTTGGAACGTTTCGTATGCCCCGGCCCCAGACTCTATGGATCTGGGAGCCGGACATTGTTGGTTTGTTGCCCACAGGTGGTAAGGCCTCTTTGGCTAATTACACCTGCAATTCCTTTTATCTAAGGTACTTATCTCCAGAGATGCATTAACAAATTAGGGATATCACAAGGAAGACAATGACACATGGAATGATATAGTTTATTCAGTATAAGTATAAGTTAGTAAAAACAACATATTCCCTAAAAACATATGGTTTGATGTAGGTGACACAGGTATCACATAAACCACCGCATATTATGTATTACAAACAGACCTTTCACAATTTCACTCCCATAACAAGTATTCACAATAACTTTTTTTTTCACTTCCGTAAGAAGAAGTTACCTACAGATCACTGCTTGTTATTGAAATGAAAAAAAACAGTTCCCGTTTTCCAGTAAACACAATCGCAAGTCACACTTTTGGCACATTGCTTTTGTTTTTCCCGAACTGCACAGCCTGCATCTTCCCTTCACCCCAAAAATAGGGAAATGGCCAATCCCATCATATCAGATGTCACAGCCTGGTCTTGGAAAAGTGGGTGTCTTTATTTTTTTTTGATGGCTGAGTATGCTGAAGGGATGGTCTACCTCTTTTAGACTTCCCTGACTGAATCAAAGCATTACCACATCCATGCGGAATTCCTTCAGGCTTACTGCTTTCCTCCTACCTAGAAGTGCCATGTCTCTGCGGTACAACAACCACCCGTTAATGACTGCCACATCTATCATCTGCGCAAAAATGGTCAAGTACCACCTTCGTGTTTTAAGTCGAGTTCTGTAGAGTGCCACCAACATGTCGGCCAAATCTACGCCACCCATGTGTCTGTTATACTCCCTTACCACATTTGGGCAGTTAACTTGAACCCTTTTTTTCTCCTTTTTGCAATATCCCAGGGCTCAACTGATGAGCATGAACTTACTAGGAGAACAGGCTTGCTGTCCAGCCATTTTACTACGGCAATTCCTGCAGGCAGCATTATCAACTTTGTAATCAATCGCTGCCCTCCCTTCTTTTTTCATATCCTTTAGAGACATTAGCTCACACCCCCTCAGACGATTCTCTCTGTGTTCCCAGGCTGTGCAAGTCCAAATTGTCTTTGAGGTACATGATCAGTTCTAGACTGCAAAAGAAATTATCAAAATACACCACAGTCTCCTTCCTATCATAATCATCAATCGTTTTACATAGCTGCACCACAACCTTTCCTCCAACACCCATCTGCTCTTCCTCTTCTGAGAAATGTACTCCTTCAAAGGTAGAACTTCCAGTGTACAAACTGAAATCATAAATCACCCTTGAATTGGCAATGTCCCTCCTGGGGTACATAGGTTAATAGCCAACTATTACGATCGTAATATTAGTTTCATGAGAGAACTGAGAGGTTGGTCTGATCACATGCTTCATGCACTCACGGGAGCTAATTTCATGTCCCTCAAAACCATGTTACGGCAATTTTTTAAAAAAAGTTTCTTACCGGCTGCGAGGCAACCGCTTCTGTGGCGGCCGCCATGTTGGATTCTTCCTGTGTTTTCATGGTGCAAGCTTTTCCCAACAGATGGCGAAGTACACATATGAGCTAGTCGAGGTTCGGTGTCAGATGATGGGCATCCATTTTCGCGCACTTTCTTTCTGGCGGGCCCGTTAAAAATTTTTGAAATTGAATGTGCCTCAGGAGGGTCATTATCAATTAAAGGGTTAAATACAACGTGTCACTTGACCCCAGGATCATTACTAATGGTGTAACCATTCCGGCGGAAATTATGGTCTCGATGGAGAGGGAACGTCCGAGCCGTCCGGGTGCAAGTATGGTCATAGAACCAATGATTGTTCCTATGTACCCTCATACGTTCCTCTGTTAGATCCCTGGGTACTTTTTTTTTGATGGATCTAACTCGACCAATTGCAACTGGGAGTAGTCAATTGTAGATACTAAGGAGTCATGTTTTTTGGAAGGTTTATCATCCGGAATTGGTGACAAAATTCCAGGAAAGGTGTCACAGGACAAGGAGAGGGTGAACTAGGTTCCACTGATTCCTCCGGCTGGAGGCTCCGAAATTATGCGCATAATTATATGCATCTTTTGAAAAAAAAAAAAATATATATATATATATATATATATATATATATATATATATATATATATATATATATATATATACCCATAAACCCTATCTAATTGCAGCTATGTGGTGGACATATCCTGTAACATGATTAATGTTTTGCAGAACACCGTACAGACCTCTACACTCTACAGTATGATGTTTCACTTAAACACTTACGAGTAAGTTGATAAATGTCAATAGTGACGCGACGTTAAGTGTAGTGATAGTCTAGTGATATTATGTGTCATAAGTGTCCCAACCGTTGCCGTCTTCCTACTAAAATTTGGATAGTTTTTTCCTACTGTGTGGTGCTATAATTTGTCAAAAAATATGGGTAGTAGGTTAAATAGTGTGTATTGTTCTCCATTGTCTGTGATTCGTAGCTCTTTATGGTTTTCCTCTCTGGAACTTGATTCGGTTGCAACATGTTGCAATTTGCTTCTATAAGCTTGTCTATAGTAATTTCCACTGGAGGGATGGTTTTTTGGGCACGGCCTTGTAATAACCGGCATTCTTGGTCCTGACTTAGGCCCATGTTAACAGCCTGGGTTTGTATACCATGGAGTCCCCATAATCAGGAGTCTGCAAGTAAGTTGAAAAATTAGTGGTAAGGATCATCTAATTCCACTCAATCCTTCAATGCCATGAGGGATGTATTTGATGTTCTTAACAACGCAGCAAATATGTAAATGTTATTCCACATATTCTAGAATCAATAATTACGTCCAATAAATAACGTTCCACATATTCACTTATAGTAGTGCTCAATAATACATGCATGTACATATTTCATCAATACTCCTACCTTGGACGAGGAAGGTGGCCAATGAAATCGGCGAAGACGATCTTCAATAATGCCATCCAGTTCTTTCTCATCGCGAGAGTGATGGAAGGAGACGGCCGTGATTACTAGCCCTTGCAATTGCAGCTTATCCCGCCTGCCTCTCCTTGGGATGCGGCTCTCACCTTCGTCAAGGAGAATTAAGTCGCGTGTAATCGTCTCTCTCCTTCGAACTGCAGTATAAAATCAAATTATTTGGACCCTATTTAGAAATGTTAATTATTTCATGCTAATTAATGGCGCACACATACCAGCAAAGCTGCTGCTGCTTCGCTGGACACTGTTATATTCTTTCTCACAGTCCACTCTGCCATTTTTGTCGCGAATGCTTGGCACACGTGGCTCGCTTCAAAGTGTCATCTAAATTCGGTAAAGGCTTGTTTCAGCGATTAATATTTTTATTGAAACTCTTGATTCATAAGAATACATCTCATTCCTGTAACAATACGTCACAATAAAAAAATGGAAAATAATTCCTACAACGATATGGCATCTCATCTTCCTTCAGTTCCTCCACTGGAAGTTTCACACCTGTTTTCTGGATGTCGTCCGACTGCTCTGCTTCACCCTCTGGTTGCCTTCCTGCTGCCTGCGGATATATTGTTGCAGTGTGCGCCAAGTTTGGCCACACACACACAGGGTTAGAGGCTATCTACACAGACTCAGTAACAAGGTACGCCTCGCCTGGTATTCCGCTAACCCTCCTTGGTTAGTGAGAGGGGAAGTACTGTACTTTTGAGTTTTACTTGTACTGTACTATACCCACAAAGCTGTGGCCGTGCGATGCACGTCAGTGTCGTTGGTTTGGGCGGCGCAGTTGTTCAGCTGGCCCTAATATGCCACACCAGCGTTAAGCATGTGGACTTTCCCGTACACCGTACGATCACTGGGCAGTCATTGAGTCAGTCCAGTCTAGACCGAAGATCCTTCTCTTTCGGATGCCCAGAGCCAATCTACGCCTTTTGGCTGCAGGTCAGCTCATTCGAGCCGACTGACTGGCCACGGCTTTGCATAATATGGAAAAAAAAACCACACACACACACAGTTTGTTGATTTTATGGATGCAACAATGATTGTCAAGGAGATCAACGCAAGAATGGGTTTGAGTCCACGTGGAATCAAACAACAAGTAACAATCAAAATAAACTAAGTCACATAATTGTTGCCAGCAGGCATCAACAGAACTCCTAGTGTCTTCCTGTATTTTCAGTCACGTTACATCTTCAGAAAGGCATTCTTCTCTAGATTCTTCAAGGGCCGATACTAGTTGGGACACATCAGGATCCAGGTTAGCTGCCGGAAAGGCTGGAACACTCCTGTTGTCGTCGGATGTGATCTAGTGCAGAGTGAAAGAGCAGGGGGCTGGATAAGCTGGAATACTTCTCTAGTCGTCAGAATGTTCAATGTTACGTGTTTCACCCATTCATCTTAGGCCTCCACAGCGCCTCCTGGAAGGCCCGGACGAATTATTCAAGTCTGTCAAGTTTCAACAATTAAGAGTTTATTATCATGCATTCAGCAAGTGTATAATGGCTTAGCATCCGCCGCACAGCTTAGTGCAGCATGTATAAGTGAAGGAGATCTGTAAGACCGGATCTTCCGTCGAGTCCCGGGGAATTTTACTCGTTCACGTGGACAGAACAAGCAATGCGTGTTTTGATGTGAAAACCTTGAACTCATCTATATCGGGTACGGTATGATGTTGAATAAGATTCAGTTCCACGGCGCACCGGTCTCCTGCCTTTCTACTTTGAATGCCTGTTCCATTAGTTACTGGCACTTGAAAGTACAAAGAACAATTACAATGCTCTGAATCTTGGAAGAAAGTCGACGTGAGCACGCGTCACTGTCTGATATCCAGGGCAGGGCGGTTCAATGCCACCACCTTTTATGTCCTTGTGTGGATACAGTATAAAATAATATAGTAATGCAATAGTTATATCGGATAGCTGCACATGTCTGTGCTCCTTCTTAACAGTGCCCCTGTGCATGAGATTGTAATAATGCTACCTATGGAGGGTGTCACTGGCGTATCACTTCCTGAACTCTCAGGAACTTTAGAATTTTCAGTAAATAGCACTTGTTGTCCCACCGCATTGCAGTCATATTTTCGGACCAACAAGACCAGAAAGTGCAAAGTAATGTTCTTCAGGGTTAAATGCGCCGCTGAAAGCTGGCGCTTTTTTCTTGCTGCAGCTATGAGTCCTGTGTCAATTGCATATAATTATGTGAGTTTAATGTAAGGACATTGCATGATGATTGTATAAAGGCCCAGACCCAATTTTGGCCACCGCTCTCAGGAGCCCACCGGTCAGGCCACGTGGTACAGGTAGGAGCCAACTGACCCCCGGTCAATCTCCTGCCCGAAGCTAGGCGGCGTCAGTATCCGCCGCGGCGGATACTGACGCCCGCAAATCCAACAGGCGGTTCCCACCCCGGACGGGGAGTGGGCAGTGGCCCAGAACCAGAATTTATTCTTAGCCGCTTTAGAGGAATGGAGGTAGGCTTAAGATTTTATTCTTAGCCGCATTGGTTTGGGGGTCCATGGTTTATTGGGTTTGTTTGTCTTGCTAGAATTTGGATTTGTACACTTTTATCTCTTCAATATTATCTTTGGCTCATTATTATCGAAGATAAGGATAGTTAACGTAGCCAATGCAACATAATGTAATATTTTTGGCGCCTTATAGCCCACTGCTGCTCCTGCGAGATTATAAGTTTAAGTGAAGTTTGCCACATAATAAAAGGAATTTCGAAGAACCTCAAGTTGTGTTTACATTACCTTTACATCAACTCGGCTTAAGTAACATTGCAATAACTGGTGCATCATTTGACTAGGTGTGGTCATCAAGAATTCTCCGCACGGCTCCGTATTGATGACTACTTTTCTCTACTGTTATTTTCCAGTTTATGTCGTTGGCTTGCATGCACTGCCTTCAGGAAGAGTATGGTATGAGTGCTCTAGACGGCTCAGTCTGCATATTTTAGCGGAAATCAAGTTCCAGTTGTTCACGTATTCGGTCATTTGTGTGCACAGACCTTGTCGCTGGATTCCTTCCTTCGCGGTGCCGTGTTTTGCAGTTTAGGAAGATGAATGAAAAGGAAATAATCTCTGGATGTGTCCAGAACACGAGCTGTTATCGACCCACACTCGATAAACTGACCACCGAAAATGAACAGGTTGTAGCAGATTATTGCAGGACGAACAAGGAAGTTATTGGTAGTTGAAAGGACATTGATTAACTGAGGTCAGAGGGTGAGACTCAGGTTGATTATTATCCTTCATGGGTGAAATGTCATGATGTAAATTTTAAAAAAAATCTCAAGCCATTTGTCACTGGGCAAAATGAAAAAAAGTCAACGTCGTGGTATATAGTGACATTATACAAATAATAATAATAATAATAATAATAATAATAATAATAATAATAATAGTAATAATAATAGTAATAATGGCCTGTTTGCCTGTATATGGTGATGGAATTGAGTCAAGTTGATGGAAACTTGTCGCTGCCTGGCCTGACCTTCCAATTCTGTGATTCGTCGCTCCTGTATGAAACTTTAAAATTTCGCTTAATGGGCTAGGCCTGTGGCACAAGTATAATGGTTAGCAGTAGTAAGGAAATGGCTACAGCCAAGGCGCTGGAGGGATAAAAAGACACTGGCATGTCAGATGGAATTTTGAGTCGCAGGGATCTTGCTTTCCAAAGTGTTCGGGCCAAGTCAACGGACGTTTACCATTTTCTACCTCCACCAGGAGTGATTCCTAATCGTAACCAGTACCCACCCCGGTCAAAAATGCTCTGGGACGCAACTTGGTAGGATCCCGTAACTTCACTCCCTCAGCTTGCCCCAGGGCCTGGACAACAGTCTCCTACTGGCATATGAACGACAACCGATTCTGATCCCTGCTGGTGATACTACTGCTTCGTGACTGTCTATATTATGATATGTAGAGTGCATTACTCTCGCCTAATTTTAAAAAAAAGTTCTTGATTGAAACTACGTATGAATGCGAACATTATTACTTGTATAACATGTCTGACCACTTTGTTCGTGGTCATTGTGAGGGAAACGTACTCATCTAATTGAAGGTTCCCTGCTTGAAGCCTTTTCACCAGCCACTTTGGCTTCACTTTGTCAATAGTTTAGATCATGATAAAGGCGTTGTCCTTGGTCCCTAATTCTCCTTGAGAATTTTGTAATCTATAGTGAGGCCATGGAGAGGATACTTCTGCTGCACTTTGTCCCGATTGGCAAAAATGAAGAAGTCGTCAGATGTCATGCATGACCATTTCTATAGTGGTGGTAAATTCTTTATGCAAACTCAGCCAATTTTTTAGCGAGTCAACCTGCATCCTTCGCATCTTTCAAGTTTCTGACCATGAAACTCCGCTCTTGGTGATGGCACAGTGGCGGTGAGACCTGAGATCCACCTGGGAATTAGAACATTAAGAAGATGTCTCCCGTGATTATTTGAATCAGTTTCGTGTGCCTCTGGCCTTTTCCCCGTGGATCTTGCCTCTTCTCTTACACGTCTGCATCGTCTTGGCAATATTAATGCGTGAGAGTAGATCTTGCAGATTGAAGGAAGGACGTCAAGTTACGCCCTCCAATTTTTCTATTCTGGGAGCCTTTTCATCCTTTGTCTTACGTACTCTCTTGTCGGCGAAATATTCGTACCCGTCTTCCACCATTTGCTGGCCACGACACACCAGAACCAGTTCGAGTGCCGTAACTTCTTCTGCATTGAAAAGGACGCTGATCCGTCGCGTTTTTCATTACTAGGTCAATGTCCTTCATTAGCCCACATTGTTAGTTTATTACATACAAGTATTTTGGAACTGGACGGTCCAAAATGTTTGGTAGGAAACATTTTTGATGTGTTTTTTTAATACACTAAAAGACGAGTATTTTCTCTCAAATTTGACTGACATTTTTTCACAAAGTTTATTTTAATATTGAGATTGAGATATATATGTTCGCTACGTATATGAGACATCTGAATTCAGGTAGGCTGTTACTCGTCCCTGTTCCTTAAAGGTGAACATCACTCATTTAATAATTCTGAAAGTGGCTCGCACTTGCGCAACAGTAGGCACTACAGTGGCATAAGGACATTCCCCTAATGGTAGTTGAGAATGCTTTTGAGCAGCTATACAATATTTGATTGGTTCAAAATATATGAGTCTTTCGATAATGTCAGTTATACTTACTTTGCAGCTGTTTGGTGGACACGTGCTGTAACATGATTAATTTTCTGCAGAACACTGTGTACGTATTATCGGTGCGGAAATTGAGAAGTGTCCGTACCATTTCCGGGTACATTACTTAAACACTTACGAGTAAGTTGACAAATGTCTATAGCGATGCGACGTGAAGTCTAGTGATCATATCATCTTCTGCCATGGCATGTGTGATGCTATAATTTTTTATGTGAGTAGTAGATTAAATTCAGTAGTGTCTATTGCCTGTGATTCGTCGCTCTTTGTAGTCGCTCAGGTAGTTGCACTGTATGAATAGTACTGTATCTGTATGTTAGAGGATGGTATTTCTATAACGTATTTATAAATAATTAATAATTCTTAATCGGTTTTGCAAATGAACAATTTATTCCCGTCACTGCACACGCAGTATAAGCGACCAGTTAAATCATTATGCGGCACATGGTTCCACACGTACAATGATAATTTACATTTTTATTACGGAGTGTAATACTTATGTACAACGGATAGAAGAAATTCCTTCTGACTGTGAGCGAGAGTCGTCTGATATACAGACACCAGCCTTTTTGCTACCTTGTATCAATATGCACACAGAAGATGGTAGTCCAATATAACGCATAGCTGAACACATCAGTACTGCTTCCGTAACAGTGCCCGTGTGCATCAGATTGGAACAATGCAACGTATAGTGATGCTTGAGTCTTCAGAAAAAGTAATTCTTGTCTGTCTTGAAGACATTCTCTTACAAAGTATTGCGAAAATCACAGCCTCACGGACATTAACAAGTGGCCTGCAACTGCAAGCGTACTGAACAATATTTTTCTAAGCAACAGAAGAAGCTCCCACACAGCGTCGCACTTGTTTTCAATTAAGCCCCCAGTAATATTAATGGAAACAGCCATAGCAAAGTATATCTTTATGTAGCAGTCACTAATCCGGTTCTGATGTTTGTGTGCAGTTGGTTTCTGCTTTGGTGCATGGGTATCAGCAGTAGTCGGCGTGCATGTGATGTCTGTGAGTAACCTGACAGTCCCAGCTGAAAATGCAAATGACCCACCAAAACTTTCAAGCTGGCACTTACGTAACCCACTAGAAAAGGTCAATGATGGTTACGTGTTGCATCCAACTTATTTTCAGATTTTTTTTGGTGTGTGTACATTCGTATTTACATTGGATTGAAATAATATGCAAAGTGCTGTCTATAAAGAGAAGCAAATAGAGATAATTATTATACAGTATATGACTTCGTCCCGGGCTTCAGTCAGTAAAAATGGAATCATCGTCTTGGATTGCAGATGGCCTGTATAACAAAGCATGAAGAATGTGTGCAAATGGTCCAGGCATGTGATGCATCATTGTTATACTGTACAACTTTTAACGAGTTCTTATTCGATGTTTTTATTGTATCCTATTCACTCTTCCCATGGTACACTGCTGAAAAACTCGATACAATAACAAAATGTCAGCTTGCGACTTTCTGCAGTACTAACGCGCTATAATGAGGTCTCCTTGCGACCTTCACCTCTTTTTTTTTTGTTAAACTGCTGACAATAATAATTTCAAAACCCCTTTTGGAGGGGGTTCAAGGTTAAGTGGGGGGGGGGGGGTTAACCAAAACAACAGTAAGGAGGACGCCGAAGTTTGGAGGAAAGACAACACTTGGTAAGGAGGACGCCAAGATATTGGGGAAGGGGGTAGGCCAAACCCGGGATGTTGCCCGAAAACTTCTTGTGTTCTTAGTTTGAATAAAAACTGGGCACTGAAGGAGGTCCAGCAGTCCCCTGGTTGTCCTCGAGGGTCGCCCCTGGTTCTATCCTAACGTCGTCGGCGTCGCTCATCTTGTCCTCCGCCGGCGTGTAATCAACTGACAGCACTTCCGGAGCTTCGTTCGATAGCAGGTCACGTAGTACGACTCGGCGTCGTCGCTCGTCTGGTCTTCCTCTTGACACTTTTCACACTCTTTAGTCGAATAAGCTGCAGGAACTGGAGACAACTCGTGTTATTGTCGTTGTTATAGTGACCAGTTCCAGTTTAGGTAATTGGGGAGTTTAGGTCGGCGCGAAATACAGCTCTGTTGTGATACTTAATTGAAAAACGAGTGTGCAGGGACCTAGTACTGACGCTGAGGAGTGCGGCAATTGCAATTTCAGCGCAAAAAACCGCGTAGAACAGAAGTTACAGGAATAATAACATTACGTGTTGTACTTACATTACATGTTCCGATTTCGCCTGGCGGCGGTCAAGTTTGTTTACTTACAGCGATACCAATAGTCACACCGTAGGTCACACTAATCGATACTCTAGCCCTATAGCGATAAGGCACTGTATATGTCACGTACCTTACTGCGTGTTAGGCTGTGCTAGGCGGGTACAAGGTGGCAGCTGCTTCCAGAAAATAGTGCATTCTTTCACGGTGGTCAGGATAGGCCCTTTTAAGCATAAATTCCGCTAAGTATCCAGCATAGTGGTGTTTCCTTCTGCCATACCTGCGTTTTAAGATGTAAAGTTGACGTAAGGGTTAATGGTGACCAATGAGTACAAATAATATACTGGCTGCAGGTCAACTTGCTGTCGGACTATTGGCTGCAGGTCATTTAGGCCGCCGTGACATTTGACTGATGCCGATCATTTGGTTTCCCGTGACATTTTCGTAATGAAGAATTTATTGAACACGAGGGCATAATAATTATTACTGATACGTATATTAGCGTCAGGTTGGAGGTTGGCAAAGCCACAATCACGTTCGTTGACCTGCGGCGCCACAAGACGGACAGTAAATGTTGAGGATTCAAAACGCACAATCTGAATCTGAGGAT
>JYFJ02008953.1:0-10943 GCA_000934665.2 Catajapyx aquilonaris | reverse complement strand
TCTTCATTCTCATGTCGCCTAAAGGCTGGGTCGAGAACAGGCCATGGAGGGGGGGAAGAAGAAAAAATACTCAACACAAAGAGGGGGGGTGCCCAAGGTGTTGCTTTCTGACAGGTTTTCTCTCTATCGCAACCTCTCAGTGGCGCGTTTGGTAAAAATGATACCCCCCCACATGATTTAACATTTTTAAAAAAAGTTGCTGTCAGCTGGTTTAGTCTCCGTTTACGCAACTGTCTAGCCGTTGCCCTCAGACTGGCAAATAGCTATTAATTGACACGTGCATGCTGTCCGAAGTGACGTGTCCAGAAGGTCATTGCGGTTACGTGAAAAGAGATGACCTCAAAAAAAAGGTGTATGAAGACTTTCCATTCATTCACTACATTTTTAGCGATATCCTAGAAGCGGGACATGTCCCATTCATGGCTATGGTATGCTGGGCAGCTCAGCAAACCGGAGGAATCCAGTTGGAAAAAAATGGTTGACGAGAGAAAGAGGTGGCCTAGTGGAAAGGAGGAAGTGGGAGGGATAGAATTGTAGGGTGGGAAGATGGTTTGCCATGCCCTCCACACTCTCTAGGGGGAATGCGTGTAATAGGAGACTTCCGCTGGAACCAGGGTCAGCAGTAGATGGAGGGGGGGTTGTCACTTTATTTTTCGACCTAAGACAGGTCAGCAAGTAGGTCAGGTGCGTATCGACCACCATTTTGCACTTATATATTTTTTCCCCCCTCACACGTTATTACTCGAACTGGAACTTTCAACCGAGGCTAAAATCAACTTGTAGTGACGCAGCTTGGTTAAAATTAGATTCACACTCTGCAGGAAGTCGTTACAGAGCTGGGGAGGGCCAACCCGAGAGAAACTTTTCCTATGCTATGAAAGCATAAATAACTTTTTCTATCGCCAATTTTTTGGACCTTTCCTTTTAGAAAATATTTTGTCCCGACCGCCCAGACGTGTTGTCGCTATGCAGTTGTTTACACGGATTCAGTTTAAAAAAAAAAAAAAAAGTGGGACGTTGCGTAGGGGGGAGAGATGGTATTTCTGGCTTGTTGGTATCACGGTTCTGTAGCAACCTGTGTAATTACTATCGCAAGTACGTTCCATTCACTCGGCCCTCAAAGTGTGCTGCACGCTGAATGAATGACAAAACTTTCTTTAAGAGGTAGAGGGGGGGGGGGGGTGTTTGCTGGCGAATGGCCGGAGAAGCAAGTTGCTCCACTTTTTCCAAGGCAAGGCACGGCCTTGAGTAGGTACGAGGTTTTGGAAGAAGGAGGCATGGACAGACTAAAGGATGATGATGAAGGAGGGGGCAGGCCAGGCAAGGCAAGGCAAAAGCCCCTGGAGAAAAAGAAGGAATGGTGGGGGCCTTTTGGGCTGGGCTGGGGCTGGGCCTTGCAACAACAGCTCGCAACAGCTGCATGCATGGGCTAGAAAAAAGGGGGGAAGAATATAAGATGCCTTCAGATAGACCAACACAACGTGTCAACTGGCGGCGAAAGAGCGAATTTGCTGTCAGTGGCGCCAACCCGCTCGTAGATGTCCAACCTTTTCTCTGGAAAAGTCACCTCCCTCATTCCTTTGGCATCCTCACCACCAACCCCCTGTCTGCCTCTACCCCCAGCAACATAAGCAACAAGATCCCCCGCGGCCGCTCACCCTGCTGGCCCAGAGGCCATCTCTGCGACCCTTTTCCTGGCCTTGCATAAGCCGATAGGAGAAAATCAAAATGGAAGGAAACAGATCGGTGTTTTTTTTCCAGCATGAAATTTTTTAGAAGTACATTGTTCCTATGTTTGTAACCATGTTGGCAAGTCCAGCCTCGCAGTGATGGAAGAAGCACATTTTTTTTCGACCCCCCTCCTCTAACAGTGGAGGAAAAAAAGGATCGAGTTTCTTGACTGTGATCGCTGAAGAAATGAGACTGAGAAAGGGACAGACATGGGGGGAAAAAGTGGGGGGAGAATTAACCCCTGGAGAGGCTCGTAGCATGTAGGACGTAACAATATGGTTTCTGACAAGTGGGGTTGAAGACACTGACCAAAGTTCTTTTTTTTTTTTGAAAAGAAAAATGTTGCAACCAGGTCACACTATAGGAGGGCACAGGATGTGCTGCTGGAGTCAAAAAAAAGGCAAAAGAGGCAGAGTTTAAACACAAAGGATGCTTCTGGAGCCTTCCTGGTCGACCGGAAGTGTGGCTGGCGCGCTCAGCAGGTGGCGAGGCCCCTCTGGCGTCGGCCCCAAAAGTCACGTGGCAGCCCCCAAAAATACATCCCAAACCCATCTTCCAAAGCCACTTTCTTGAAGGTGAGGCAGCAGCCAAAGCCTTTCTGAATTTTCAACATGGCCTCTGGGTCATTTCTATGTTGATGAATTTTCAAATTTTGATTGTATTGTCATTAAATTCTGTGGCCCTGTGTGAAGCTGCATTCCGATCTGGGATTGGCCACCGAGCAAAGGAGCCATCTAGTCGCACTCTAGCGCAACATAACTGCTGCGAGGCATTGATGGCGGAGTTATTGGCGAGTTGGCTTCCATTCACAAGACCTCGTTTGGTGGGTGGGTGGGTGGTAGAGAGAGAGGGGGGCTTGGGAAACTATCCAAGTGCAACTTTGCAGTTTCAGAATGGCAGGCAAGAGTTGTAATATGGTGAAAGTGCTGGATGAATTCATTCATTCTTGTGCCTTGCTGTGATTGGCGTGTTAAAGAGGAGGGCAGGTGTGCAGCCCACCAAAAAAGAAAGGAATCTCTGTTTCATCTCCCCACAGGACCCGACCTTTGTGGTCTTTGTCCCCCAACTGGAATGTCTCACCACACGTGACGGTTCTATTTGCGTGCCACGCATATATGATTGAAATAAATCGCATCTAGTGTGTGTGTGTGATTCTAAAAGCAGGAGGGGTTTGTAGAGGCTGAGTTCTCTTCACTGCAAACTGCTGCTTGGGGGAGGAGAAGGTTTTTGTTGAATGCTTGGCAATCGCTTGGGTTTGAAAAGACTGGGCTTAAAGGAACTGGGAGCGGCCCCTGTTGCAGCTGTCCCGATGGTGGAGAAGAGGTGAATGGAGCAGGAAAAGGTAAGGAGGAGGAGAAAAGGAGTCCCCACCGATTCCTTCACAAAAGATGTACCCCCGAGAGGACCACGGGTTCTGGCATTTTTCTTCGAGACAAGGAATTCAGAAACGTTGTCTAACTTCCCTGTTGCACTATCAGGTGTATCCAGTGGACCAATTCCGTTTCACGAAAAAAAAAACCGTGGTGGTGTCAATACGTGTTATTACATTTTGGCGATGGCCGATACCGGTAATGCAAATGTCTGTGCGTGCCTTTTTTTAAATTCTCTGTGCAGCCCACGGGCGCCCGCGCATGTGAAAACTGGCCCCCTCAAGGTCACTGGCCCAAACTTGGAATATGGGAAAGTTTTGTCGTCAATGCGGGACTGTACAGTTGAGAAATATTGCGTTTTGTCTTAGTACCAGTTTGCAATGGCACACTCCGCTGTGAAAACAAAAAAAACAACTGGATATGATCCAGCAAATTGCGTTCATGACACGATTCCTAGGCTCATCCTGCAATGTTAGGCTTTTCCTGCGAACACTGCGGACACGCGGTTGGTTCAGAAGTCAGGATATTCCTGTACTTTCTATATGACACAGTAAGTCAACTTAACCAGGCTATGCCCAGTTTACAAACCGTTTAGCCAATTATGGTCTAAGGTGTGTGCGCAGGACTTCCGTGTGACGTCATTGCTGGGGTTACGTAACAGTTTCCGCGAATTAATCAAATGAAACGAGAGGCATCAGATGAGATCAGGTAAATTACGACTAAAAGTGTCGCAAGATAACCGATTTTTACAGCTGACGTCAAAGTGAAGCTGGAGCATTGCCAGTTGAATTTTTTGAGGGGAAAGTATCGACCAGTAGGACTTGGTTTGTTCACCAGACCGATACCTAGTGATGTCACAGCATGTACCATCAGTATAGTACCGGTCCTAGCGGAAACATTTCTGTACGGCATTGTATTCACAGCTTCATAAGCATGCGGGTAAGTATTCTCCCGGAAATAAGAGCTCTAGCAATAGGTCACCTACTCTTGGAACCATGCTTCCTGCTACAAGGTTCGCTAAATTCTCCTCGCCCACCATAATTTGTTTCTTATTACTTCCGTGCTAAGACCTGCCGTGACAAGTGGTATAGAAAAGCAATGGGGAGAATAAAATTGTACAATACGAATGTACACTGAGCTGGATTATTTTTCATTCCATCGAGACTTTTTCCAGACAGTTCCTGGCTTTCATTGAGGACTAAGACGTCATTGTTTTCTATATAGGTAAGATATATCTTTAGGAATATCTTCTTGGCAGCAGGAACTGTTGACGACACCGCGTGCCATAAACGACTGTTTGTCTCATTCACTTGCTCTGGAACTGATGAAACAATTTGGGTCAATTAGGACTCCATTCTTCATACATCCAACATCAATGAAAATTAATACAAAGAAGTAAACTCAATTTAGATATGCGTGGAATACGTGTGTAGACATGAAGTTAAGCAACAGTAACCAGTGAATATGATCCTGACTGTTCAAAATTTATCTGTAAACTGTTGAGCTGTTATTCATAACTTATTTCCCTATACATAGTTTTGAATATTGGGAACTTGGACAGTACAGCACCCTGCAAGAGGTCTAGTGACACGCCTGATGACACATTTTTTTCCAACTTCATTCAGTCAGATGTGAATGCAGCCAACATGTTTTGAAAACAGGGAAATATGCCAGATTATTATTACATAAATCGCCAATCTCTGAGCGTACTTCGTTATCTCCATTTCACAATTCATTCAGCAACATATTATTTGTCATTGGATGACATAGACCTCACCATTCAACAACAAGTCCCATTATATCAGTATAGTACTGCACAATACATGTCAGGCAGTATGTCCTACAGACGCTCTCTAGACAGAAAAGTAGACATGCAGATAGCCCTCGATTATTTACAGACTATCTTGGGCGATACATTAGTTACCTCAACCCTTGTCTCAACCTACTTTGAGGGGTGTACCCATACGACAAACATGCTGTTGCTATACGAAGAACAATATTGAGGGGTCTGATATCAAAAACAACCAAGTCCACTTGGAAAAACTGTTCGTAAAATGATCAAAAATTGATTTCCACTGGTACAATCTTGGAACATTATTTTTACTTCCATATGTTGCTGCAGTTCAGCTACATACATAGAGAAATGTGCAATTAATACCCAATGACATTAAAATAAATAATTTCTGCACGTATTTGTGTTGCACCCCCTAAAAGTGGACTTGGCTGTTTTTGATCTCACTGTCAGACCCCTCAATTTTGCAGCTTGGACTTCCTGAGAGTTATAGTCATCCATGCAAAACGCATTGCAACATGTGGTGGCTCCGAACAGCCAGGATAAACAGGAAATGCTATAGGAATCACCACATCATGCATACGTCTGATCTGTAACCATCCTAGACAATAGCACATGCAAAACAGGGGGGGCAGGAGATATAGGGACACTCCACTGATAAAAGGCAAAGAAGAAGAGGGCCGAAGAAGAGGCCGTCGCCTGGCCGGCGGCAAGGCAAGTGTTGGTCATTAAGGAGCTGAAGACGGTTGCCGGTTGGACGGCGCCTCCTCTTTTCGCTGGTTCGAAGAGGGCCGTTGACCACCAGAGACTCGAGGCGGTTGGAAAAAGAAGAGTATTCCGATGGCCAACCAACTAACCAACTATACTAACGGACACCTGGTTAGGGTAGGCCTCGAAGTATGTGGAAGGCAGCAGGCCCCCACAGAGATTATTACAAACCGAACAAGGTGACATCCTACCAAGTCATTGCCACCGGCAAGTACAAACACCTTTTGTTCATGTAACGAAGAAGAAGAAAAAAAAAGTACAAAAATTCGGTTACGACTTTTCAGTAGTCATTATCTAGTGAAGATCGGCCCATTGCAGTCACGAAAGTAAGGCTGAGGACAACAAAAATATAACTTATTCGTGCGGCTAATATAATACTCGCGTGTTGAGTCACGCAATGCGCATTCTCACAGGACTTCTGGAGCAGATTAATTTACACACATAAACTTAATTATTGCTGGGCCTCATAACATGATGCGCGACCCAAAACGAGTTTCTACGGTGCCTTTTTAATTTTTTCCCCACTTTATTGCCCTCTAAAAAATTTTCGGGTCCCGCCAACTTGATGATGAAGCCCCCAGTGTGTGTGAGCATTTAGTTGTCTGGGCACGAAGATTTCCGCAGCATTGCAACGACTTCTCATGAAGGTCGTTTGGTGGCAGCTGGGTTGGGTTTGGAATGAAAAGATAGGCGCCTTCCTTCCAGAAGCAACAGGTTTGAACAGAGTGAGAGGAGGAGAGAGAGAGAGAGAGAGAGGCTGGTACACACACACACACACATGAAACAACATACATGGGGCCTGTCGACAGTGCCTGGGCTGGATGTCAGGACGGAATTGCATCCAGAGGAAGACCAGGAAAGGCTGTCAGGAAGGGTCCGAAAATGCTGGAGAAATATTGCTGGCAAAATGGTGGCAGCTACGACGAGGCAGGGCCAAGGGACTTCCAAGGGGGGGAATGAGAGAGAGAGAGAGAGAGAGAGAGAGGGTGTGCCCGGTTCTCGTATTGACGCCAGCAGTTTGTTCCCCGTGATAGATGAGGATGATTACCTTCAAAGATAGCTTCACCTTACCACTCCCAGTGGTTCAACGCGCTGACTTCATGTCACAGCTTCTTTTCCCCCTCCCCCAATTTTGCTAATTCCTAGTTGAAAAATGTGCAATATCAACACAATTAATAATAACAATAATAATAAAAATAATAAAAATAACAATAATAATAATAATAATAATAATAATAATAATAATGAGAAATTCGCATCATATCAATAATATTCGATCATTAATTAATACCGTTTATTAGTTATTGATTAATAGGAGTAATTAATACTTCACGGCCTCTATATAAATATAATATAATATATTATAGATATATTATATTATATAGTTCATATGTTGGGTTAGCTTGCATCTCCCTTCATCGCTGACTACCCCTCATAGGGAAATGTCGTGATGTTGTTGTTGTTGTTGTTGTATATTATAGAATGTGATGATGATGGTCACGACATTTCCCTATAAAGGGTAGTCAGCGATGACGGGAGCCACAAGCTAACCCAAAATAATGTAATATAATAATACATGTCCAGAGAGAAATTCACGTTGCGAATATTAATATTTAATCACTAAAATAACGCTGTTTATGTATTGTTATAAATTAACGTAAGTGTTAGATTTTAAGTGTGATTTCCATTAATATAGTGAATAGCGTCATTCATAATATTAATGGTAATAGCTGAAAAATGTAGTAAATAAGGATTATGACATGTAATTCACATTATTACCGGTATTGCAATTATTACAAATAATAATATAAATTGGAAAATTAATGCCATTGATTTAATAAGGCCGCGGCCGTTAGCAACAATGATAATTAAATATTGCTAATTGCAATGTCAAATTAATTTCTGTCAGATAGCTTCAAATCTGTCAACGAACACTAACAATTCTGGCGATTATGCTGTCAAAAATATGTTCATTTGGATGAAAAGGCATTTTTTTTTACTTATTGATTTTTTGAATGTCGAAGAACCAGCACCCCCCTCCCACCCCCCAACAATCAGAAATTTCTTCGTTTCTCCAGGGGGTTTTGCTCGTCCGTGCAGTAAATAATCGCGGTAATTATATTGTCAAAATGTCAAGGGCGATAGGATCTTTTGATGCTGTTGCCCTGGGCGGGACCATAAACCAACTCTCAGTTTTTCATCAAGACACGCACACACCTACTCACATACTCACATACTCGCAATTTTTTTTCTCTCCTCCTCCTCCTCCTCCTTGCGTTAGGTTAGACAGTAACGAACTGCAGGACCCGAATCAAACTACCTCATCTGCATACGTAACCTCTGCTTGGAATCATACCAATCAGCCCAGCAAGAGTCGTTGCTCCATTTCGATAACAATTATTACAAATGGTGCCACCAAATTGCCAACAAGATATATGAAAGCTAGACCTGCATAACAATTATTGGCCGTGAACAAAGGCAAAAAAAAGAGTCCCAAACAGCCTGGACTTTTCATATTATTATTATTATGATTATGGTTATTCTTATTCTTATTATTATCAGCATCATTACTATATTATATAGTTATACAGTATTAGATTTATTATTATTAGTAGTAGTAGTAGTAGTAGTAGTAGTAGTAGTAGTAGTAGTAGTAGTAGTAGTAGTAGTAGTAGTAGTAGTAGTAGTAGTAGTGATTTTCCTATAGATCAGTGACAGATGGGAATATCACTACTACAGTGAGGTGTGTCTATAAAGTTCCCTGAGTCATCTTTCTAACTGATTTCCCCCCTGAAACTACATGGAGAGATTGCAATGAAATAGTGTAAATATTATTTAAGTTAAATATCAGTTCCAAAAATATCTAATATATGAATGGAGCTTTAACATTATTTTCAGAGCTGCACATTACCTAAATTATTGCATGTAGTCAAAAGTTTCATTTTTGAGTCATTTTTTTGTGTTCCTTTCTTTATCGCCATATTGGCAGGAAATGCTCTTGCGGGATAACATGTGAATCCGAAATTATCTCCATCACCTTGACATCCAAGCGTTGTTCAATCACACATATATTGGCAACCATGCAGAACCCCCCCCCCCCCCCCACTTCCCTTGCACATTTTAGCATTTTCATTGGGAAATATCTTACATGCGGTACGTCCTCTCTGCATCAGCCTATCAGTGCAGAGGAATGGAGGGCGAGACTCCCGATGCAGCCGGTGTGTGTGTGTGTGTGCGTGTCTCCACCCACATGAAAGATGCAAAGTGGGTGGAGGAAGAAGTAAGAAGGCGGATTTGCATAAGAGATAGAGGTACCAAGCCCATCCGAAGAAGGCCTTGGGAGCATCCTCAAGAGCTTCCTGCCAGTGGACGCAAGGTGGCTTCGACCCCCAGAAACAACAATCTGGCAACACCGCAGCTTGGTCCACGCGTCTTAATGCCCCGGATGGGTGTGCCAACCATTTTGTCACCGCACCTTTTTCCTCTCTTTAAAAAAAAATCGTGGGATGCCATGTTTAAATTAATCCGCACCTGCTGCTGCATATCTCCATGATTGGAAATATTAGTGGCGTGACTATCGGAGTAAAAATTGAAGCGCCCTGAGCGGTCAGTAGCTAACGAGGGGCCTTTTCTCTCTCTTTTTTTTCTTCTTCTCCATCTAGCAGTTGCAAGTCCTTTGGAGTTGTACGAGAGGGCCTCTTCAGCAGACATGAGCTATGTGGCGGTAGCTGGAACCTGTCTGACATCCTCACCACTGCCACTAATTGATGCTCTTCGGTGGTAAGGGAAGAAGAAGAAGAAGAGGATTCTTTGCGCCCCTTTTTGCTGCTCAAATGGCGAATCCTCCTAAGACCTGCCTGATGCCCAAGAGGCTTGTCTTGCCTGCACACATGTATGGGGTGGGGCCCATTTCCTCTCACATTTTTTGGAACTCGAGGCTTTTGGCTGGATATCATTACAAAAGGTGCCACTTGGGCAATTTCTGCGTACCTGCCGTGTGGCAGGAGCATTGCCCGAGCTACTTAGTCTTGTCATTAAGAGTTTGTAATTGCTAATGGCTATTTGAGTTATTGTCTCTCTATTCGTGCTGGGAGGGACGTAAAAAAAATCTGGAACTGGCTCAATGTAAGCAGCATTTGAAAAGTATCACACGATTGAAGAGTATCACACGTAAAAATTCACATCAGTCTACAGGGTGAACCTAAAGTATGGTTGGTTGACAATTGGTATCCTGTCAACCAACAATATAATATTATTGCCATGAGTCCAAACTTTTGGGTCACCCTGTATATAACTTGATTATTTTTAAAAAAGTGTTAGGAAGCCAGAAATATTTTTCGCAACTTTTTTCTCTTTCCTAGCTGAAGTATAGATCACAGAAGTATCTGCATTAGCATGTGTCAAACTTCTAAACGGCGGGCCCCCTTTTTTTCTAAATTCTTGGCCAACTTGCTGATGAAATTTTTTGAAATAGACCAAAGTTACGCCTCCATCTGCGTCCTCCTTTTTTAATCACTCAGGATCAAGCAACTCTCCAGAATTATATCAATTTAAATATTCCCAAACTTAACCTACTTTTTTACCTAATTTGTGTGCCATTTTATGTGTTATGTTGCCCCATGTGACGTTTCCTTCAAGGCACCTTTTTTTTTGCCTTCTTCTTCATATCTCGAGCAAGAGGAATCGCGTACCAGTCCCCAGACCAAAAAGCAACGCTCGGCGCCAAGGTGCCCACGTTCCTCCCGGTTATTCCGCTGACCTACACTTTGTGTTACTTCCACAAGCTTGTTTCCGAGACCGTGAATGGCGCTAAACGATTTCCTGGCTGACGCCTTGAGTTGATGACTAGCCGAAATAGCTGGAAAAAAAAAAAGAAAGCCAAGGAGCCAACTGAAATGCAATTACAGCTGAATGGCATGAACTTTGTCCTCTCTTCATATAGAAAGCGGAAGATGGAAGCCCAGTGTGTGTGTGTGTGTGTGTACACATTAGAAGAAGAGGAGTAGAGGCGTCTATCTATTCCGGGAGGCCCCGCTCCTACTGAAATACATCTCTGAAAATAGTCGCGGTTAGGGAATAGTTGCGGAATGGTGACGATGACATCTAGCGCTTGCAGACAAAATGGCAGTTTCCTCCGGTGGAGGAAGTGTTATTTCCGCGCATCCTCTTCTAATTTCGGAGCACCCGTAGAGGTGCGTCAGTGGTCTCGGGGAGCCTCTCTCGGGCTTCCTTGGCGACAAATGTCCGCAGGAAAAAAAAAAAAAAAAGCTAAAAGCTTCTCG
>JYFJ02008952.1:0-11006 GCA_000934665.2 Catajapyx aquilonaris | reverse complement strand
TATGTTGGGTTAGCTTGCATCTCCCTTCATCGCTGACTACCCCTCATAGGGAAATGTCGTGTTGTTGTTGTTGTTGTTGTTGTTGTTGTTGTTATTATTTGTTATAACTTTAAGGTACAACAGCTTTAATTCCAGAAAAATCTCGCAGAGAAAATGAATGAGAACATAATTATATAGCAATAAAAAACTATCACACAAGAGATCCCAAGAAAAGTTTTTGAACACAGACCAATGAAGACAGAAATTGGCTATCACCGTGGTGGTAAATGGAATCACTTACAGTTGGTAGGAATTCCTTCATCTGGCCAATCGAAACAAACCGACATCAATCGTGACTGAGAATCGATTTGAAGAGCAGAGAATCCGACTCCATTCCTCTCGTTCCTTCTGGAACTTTTTCTCTCTCTTTCTCTATCCTTCTTCCTCATCCGGCAGCAGATAAAAGCGAAAGAGGTGGGTGGAGGGAGAGGAAGGGGTTAAAGGGGGATGCAATCTCACCCCCACCCCACCCCTTCACCCACCACCTCCCGATTCCACACACCCCCTGCCTCCCCCCACCCTCTCTTGTCAAAGTGATGGCGAACATCTTTCGCAGCCAGAGTGATGGATCTCCTTTCTCGCAGAAACGAAATGAACTTGAGCTCCATCCTGCCTCCAATCTTCACCCCCAAAGGACTACCCTCTACTCCCCTTCCCACCCCTTGAAAAAACTTAAAGCCAATCTGATGGAAGAAAAAAGTTTATAGCCCCCGTAAGGAGCACTCGTCCGAAAGATACGCTAACCAACGCTTTGCTAATTTTATTAAGGAAGAGCTTTATTTTTAATATGCTCGTCATTAAGCCCATTACGCAGCCTCTGCTAACGGAGTCTATTATCACTGAAAAAGTCGTCATTATAGATCTAATGACTCTGTAATGAATGTGAAATGGGGATAAAGAATGCGATCATACAGCTCAAAGTATTCATCGAAAACCTTTTCGAAAGGGAGCATCTTCTTGACCATAATACGCTAAATTAATTAGACTACTACTATGTACTGGACGAGTATAATGCCATCCCATGGCACATTCTCGATAAAAGGTAGAATGACTCATCCCAACAATACAGGGTCATCGAAAAAGAATGTCCCAATTTGAAAAAAATGAAAACCCTATATATAACTTGGAAACTTGTAGACATATCTGAATGATTTAAGTTTTGAAATGCTGGGTCTAAGGTTTTGGTCTCACCTTAGTTTGTTTCGATATGATCTTCATGTGTCGCTCGGCAGATAAAAAAGGCGGTAATCGGTGTTGTGCCAAGCCCTATCAATCATATCTGGAGTTACCGTTGCAATCCTATCTCGTAGGTAATGGATATCCTGGGTATTTACACCACACACATTGTTCTTGATGATTCACATAAAAAGTGGCCTCATCCATGAAACAAACCTGCCGTATGAAAGTTTCATTTGTTCAGCCTCCCAGTATGGGAAGTCTTTAATGAGAAGTTTTGACATACCTATCCCCTCCAGAAGCCCAGATCTATCCTCGATGGACTATTTTGTGGAGACACATGTATGGTGAAAAGATCCGGCATCCCCAGCACCTACGGAATAGACTCACAATGGTAACACCAGACATGCCTGAGCGGGTTTAGCACGTCACCGATTACCGCATTTAAATTTTCCTAGCGAAAAATGGAGTTCATATCGAAACAATTTATGGTAAGGCCAAAACTTTAGATATTTCTTAGTATTTTAAAACTTAAATCATTAAAATATGTCTACAAGTTTTCGGTTATAGGGTTTTTAAATTGTGACATTAGTTTTCGACGACCCTGTATGTGATAAATTTATGCTGAGTTCACGACCATGTGTAGTTTAATCCATTTATGGGACAATTGCAATGTTGTAGAATCCGGGAAAATGACTACCACCATGAAGATATAAAATTATTTGATTAACTGTTAAAGAAAATTGTTTGTCCTTCCAAAACATAAAGTAATCAAGTGGTAAAATTTGCGTTTTTAGGTATAAGCGAGAAAAAGGTTTGCTCTTTAAGGTGGCCTCTTACTAAGAGTATTCTACTAGTTTTGAAATTATTCGTCTAACAATCGATAACGTTTGGAAATCTTTCTCTGTAAATAACAATATTTCATCATGTTTTGGATAAACAGGAAGACTGGTTTGAAATGCAGGTTTTTCCGTCTTTCTTTTATGCTCTAAAACGGTCTTTCATCTTAATAAAGATTTTTTGACACGGCAATTATGTAAGTTTGTCCAGCGGGATAGGAGATTATCCGTCGCATTTGTAAAAATTTACCTAAGCTCGAGCCCAGCACAGCTTGGGGCCGAAAGTGCTGCGGAAGGAACGACGAACTCCATGCAAGTCAAAATGCCAGCTGTGCAACTTGCAGAAATAAACCAACAGCGTAAATAGCACTGGTCGTACGTGGTGTAATTTCTCGTGTTAAATGTACAGGAAAAGGGGGACAAATATTGGTTCTAACCTGCAAGAAGATTGAAGTGACGTAGATCCTATACAGGGTGTTCAGTTTCTGCCAACTAATATCTCCCGGAAGGAGTTATTTTTTTGTAGCTTGATGCGCTCCGATCCTTGCGCCATAATAAAATTATTATTCCCAGCAATAGTTGAATATAGCAGCTAGCGGTGATATTAGCTTTAGGTCTGAAATAAAGGAGATCCCAGAAGTGATCTAGTATGTCAAAGGTGACATTGGTCATAGGCTACCAAGCGCTCATTCGAGGCTCCCTGCCATACCAAAAGTGTGGCAGCTCAAACATCATTCGTATTTGTAACCCTGAAAGAGGAGTAGCCTATGTCTGAAAACATTATTTTGTCATATCAACTGATTTATTTGACAGTCTTATCAGAGCAAATGCTCAAAAGCTGTCCTATTCATTCGGGAGCAGGTTTGGGCGCGGATTATGGTCACCCCATGAACAACCCCGAGGATGTCTGGAGTGATGGAGGTACGTACTTTGACACGCAAAAATATTGTCATAACTGTTTATGTGATTATGTGTTGGCTATCCTGGCGCTGCCAGGTTACCGTGGTTGTTTATTTGGCGCTATTCAGGAATCCACAACGCTATGATCACCGGACACGGTCGCGGTCCCATGGCCGCACGGTCCGGGTCTCGGGAGGCGGGCGGGGGTGGGAGTTGCGTTGCGTTGTCTGGTGAAGGTGAAACGATGTTTATTAGGGGTCATGGGGGACGGGAGGGGCGGATGAGGCAGTGGGAACGACCCAGGCAACACTCCCCCGGGGCGTCAAGGCAAAACTATACAAATAATGCACTTTTTCCGACTTTTCGGGGCAACAAATTATATTTTCGTTTGATTTGCTGCCATCCCCGTTCAAGTGAACCTATCAACTACCAAAATATACTGTACGTTCCTATAATGAATATTTCTCCCTCTTTCTGGTACACTACGCCAATTGTCTCGAATTGCAACAGGAAAGGGGGTTCTAACGTGTTGGGCCGTTGGTTTTTTTGTGTTTGTCCGGTCTGGAACAGCGATCATCGCGGCTTGAAAAATCATACCGAATGTATAGGCTTAGAAAAATAGCGTGAATTAGCGAGGGGGAAATCCCGTCGGGTGCGCAAGGAGGGGGCATTTTCTGGCGGATTCCGGGTCCCTTGTTCATCTGTAGCATTTATTTGCATAATTATCGTCTTTCGCACTTTTGCAATTAATTGATGCATGTTTTTCCGCGCATAGCCAGCAGGTTCAAGACACTATATGGACCAAAACAGGCTGTCAGATTGATGATTGGCACTAAATGCTGCACACGGGCACCCTGGCATTAAGGCAGCGATAAAGAGAATCCGGACTTCTTCGAGTTCCAATGGAATGAATATGGGGTTGTATGAGGTCCCGGCTGGTTCGCCAGCGACGGTACTCTCTTCCTCGAGCGGTCCTCGGACCTGACTCGCATTTCTTGGTCGGACGGGGTGCTTGGGAGAATATCCCACCCCCGTCCCTGGGTTGGACCATGCATTGCAGTACAGCCGGGGCCAGCCCTCCTCTCCCCCACCCTTCTCACCCACCCCTACCTTGCAATCCCACACCTTCCTCTCCTACCCCCGGCTGCCAAGGCTCGACTCAGACAGAGCCATACAAGCTGGGTAACCCTTCCTACCAACCAACCAACCAACAATCTTCGAGTTCCAGCTCTGACCGAAAGAGGAGACAGTGGATTCCACCATCCCTACACAAAGGAAGGGTCGCGTTTGCGGTTAACCATTCCCTCAAGGCACAATAAAAACCGTGAAAATTAGGGTTCCCCCAACTTCTAGTAGTTCTCAAATCAGTCAAATTTTGACAAAATTATTATTTGCCGAAAGGTTATAGCTAAACATAAAAATCGGCTTCACGGGTCCGGAGTATCTCATTTTTCCGCATTTTTGGGTGCTTGTTAAGAGCATTACTTAAAATTTTACGACGGCGTAAATTACTCCCGAATGCAAATGACTTTTTATAATACTACTTTAAGAATATGGGAAAAGTACAGCACACATGTGTAAGAGAGAGATCAGTGTTACACTTGCACAAAAAAAAAATCGGTTCTGCTGTTGTTAGTTAGCGAGAACTTTACTCCCAAATTCTCTTTATCCCCCCCTTAATCTACAAACGCCTGTCAACGTATAAATTCGCAGGGACTTTGCCAGGCGTGGCGTCGTCCCTGTGAGTTTATACGGTTATATTGTTTGGTGAAAATGTGGGGTGTGTCACCATGGCAACGCACCGCGTACGGTAGCGATACGGTAGTGTTTGAATTTCGCGGGCGGATGTGACGTCATGATTTGTCTTAACCACCTGTTATTTTGTTATTGTCATATTTTTATATCGAAATATATGTGAGATTTCATGGATTATATATTTTTGTAGTTTATTATTATAGTTCATTATTTTACAATTATTCATTAAATTCATTATAGGAACGTATATTTTGGTGGTTGGTAGGGTCACTTGAACCGGATGGCAGCAGATCATACGAAAATGTAATTTTTTTCCTTCCGAAAAGTTGGAAAAAGTGCATTATTTATATAGTTTTGCCTTGACGCCCCAGGGGACTGTTGCCCGGGTCGTGGCCACTGCCTCATCCGCCCTCCCGTCCCCCCATCACCCCGAATAAACACCGTTTCGCCTTCACCAGACAACGCAGACAACGCAACGCACCTCCAACTCCCGCCCGCCTCCCGAGACCCGGACCGTGCGGCCAAGGCACCGCGACCGGTCATCATAGTGTTGTGGATTCCGGAATAACGCCAAAAAACCCAACCACGGTAACTTGGCAGCGCACAGGATAACCAACATATAAACACATAAGCACATAAACCGTTATGAGACTTATGACAACCTTTTTGAGTGTCATTTAGTACACACATCGCCGCACATCGCGTATGCGTTTCTGCAAGGTTGGCAAGTCAGGAGGCTCGGTTTCGTACACCACCATCTTGACATAACCCCAAAGAAAGAAATCCAATGACGTCAGGTCGGGTGACCTTACTGGCCATTCCACTGGGCCACCCCAACCGATCCATCTGGTTCCATGGCGATGATGCAGCCAGTCACGGACTCGCCGGAGGTAATGTGGTGGCGCGCCCGCCGTCCTGCTGAAACAATAGACGTCGACGCGTGTCCAGCGGAACATCCTCCAGCAGGGTTGGGAGCGTGTCCACCAAGAATTCCAGATATCGGAAGCCACTCAAAGTTCCCTCGAAGAAGTACCAATGGGCCAACGATGATGTCGCCAATGATGCCACACCATACGTTGACTCGCCAGTTGTCCTGGAAGTGCTTTGGACGGACGCACCCAGTGCGGATTTGTCTGGGTCCAATAATGCATGTTATAATGGTTTACTATACCACTCCGGGTGAACTGTGCCTCATCCGACCAGAGGACCCGACGTGAAAAAGTAGCCTCCTGGGAAAGAAGTCATCGGCAGAAGTGCAGGCGCCTGCTGTGATCCCCCTCCCGCAAGGCCTGTACCAGGTGGTGATATGTGTCACCATGCAGGATTCGGTGCACAGTAGCAGGGCTACCTAGGCTGGAATCACAGACACGGGCTATCGTCCGGATCCCTGCGTGCGGATGGGCAGCCACGTAGGCCCTGACAGCAACTTCGTGAGCCTCGTCCCTCGCACGACGCCTGTAGGTGATATGATACGAGGTGGTGAAGAAATTGCCCCATGCTGTCGCAGTCGCTGCACCAGATTCCGGATGAACTTGGCACTGGGTCTTCGCCGAGAAGGATACCTCGATGCATATAGTACACCTTAGCAGCGGTCACTGCCTGTTTCTTGCTAACACAGTACAAAATTATTATGCCACACAGCTTGCTGTTCGTGTATGCGGGACACATGGTGTCCCGCTTCTGTGGCAATTTCCTCTCCAGCGCACTATTTATGGTCGCCGATGGTCGCTGGTCGCCGATGGGAGCACTGCTTAACCAGGTGATGAGCTGAACCCAATATCACCACAGCTGGCAGCTGCTACATTCAACCATTGCTGGGAATAATATGGCGCAAGGATCGGTGCCCATCAAGCTACAAAAAAATAACTCCTTCTGGGAGATATTAGTTGGCAGAAAGTGACCCGCGAATTTGGAACACCCTGTATATGCACCGGGACACGTTTCAAGAACTCGCTTCCGACAAAATTTATTTTATGGCATAAATAACTAACCCTGAAGTAAAGAAGAACGGACTCTAGCATACCCGAAACAATAGTACTGATCACAAAATCATATCTGAGCCAGATGCAAGATCATGATATTATCACACTCCAGCCAGGGACTCACATGGTAGGCACTCTACTTGGCGTAGCCCAGAGGTAGAAGGTTATTTCAGACTCAATCACTATACTAGATCTATTTAAATCACATTAATATATCTTAAAGTTTTTCTATCTGAATCTTAATCCTAGTAGGCTACACATACCGAAGCAGGTTGGCATGGTGGATAAGGCGTCCGACTGCTAATCGGTAGGTCCTGGGTTCGAATCCCGGGGCCGGCAACCCTGACAGTGGTTTTCTGTGGTTTCCCACGGTCTTTCTAGGGTAATTCCGGGGTCGCTTCCGTATAATAGGCCACAGCCGCTTCCTTCCTTCCTTCCTTCCTTCCTTCCTTCCTTCCTTCCTTCCTTCCTTCCTTCCCTATCCTTGGAGGTTGAAAGGCAATGCTGGGCCAACCTCCTTAATATCAATTATAAAGTAGGCTACGCATGGACCACCCAGTCCTATATCTCATGAAACATTACAATTTCCCAAATTAGACGCCTTATTTGCGGGACACTTCATTGAGTAGTGGGTATTCATTATTATTATTATTATTATTATTATTATTATTATTATTATTATTATTATTATTATTATTATTATTATTATTATTATTATTACCATTTTTCTCTCCAAAGACTGAGCTATACCTCTTCCCAAACTGTCCACAAGTTTGAATGTACATCTCGTGTGACAGTTGCTAATTCCTGGTCAACTCTCTTATTAACTGGTCATGATTTTTTGGCCTGGCTTGCCTTCAGACACTGTCTAACACCTGGCCCACAATTAATTATCAGACATTGAGAACAAAGCACTTGCAAGGAATCTTCATGACAGACAACACTTGCATTGCACACCTCTCATGAGCACAAAAGCAGAGTCAGAGGATATGGACGGGAGAATGAGTCACACAGGGGATTAAGGGAGTACAACATCAACATAAAAGATGACAGGTAACTTTAAAAAAACTGATGAGAATTTCCCCTGTATAATATTGACTGGGCCAGAAACCTTTGTTACACCCTGTATTAAATGGAAGAATGCGAAGTGTATAAAATAGGGCCAGTTATCATGTTTTTCCGTTTGAGGAAGTGCCTGAAAAATAATATGGCATGTTGGTTATCATCCAGCCCGTGTTTCCGTCTGGTGCATGATATGTGAACCTTGAGTATACCAAAAGGTTTGTCATGTCTTTTACGTAGTTACTAGGGGTTTAGTTCAAAATTACAAAAATGTCAGTTATCATGTTTTTCCACCACACCCTTCAATTCACTGTAGAGGATAGGAGTATCAGAATAATTATGTCAGAGACAAAATTATGTTATCACAAGTCTGGAGCAATAATTGTCTGATAGCCTATTCAAGTCTCTTTTATTGCAGTTAAGCAGATGATTATACGAACATTTCGTGACTGGTCCACTTGTTTGGGTGTAAGTACAACCATTATACGTCAGCGTCAAAATTGAAGCCATGCCGTAACAGGATGGTAAATCGGTCTGAAGTGGGAGGTGCTTATGGTACATGTTACTGTGCGGTTGTTTTGGTGTAAGAGCCCGACTGATGTTGCAGGGCTATGGGGAGACTAGCAGAGAGCAACTCCCGAAATTTATTGGAATTGGGTACCACGGAAGGGGCCTTGTTGTTTGCACGACTTTCCCTTTTCCAGGGGACCCAAAGTGAGAGTGGGAATTCCCCCGGATTATTCGGGTAGCAGCGCCAACTTCAACCGTCGCGACCAATTCATTACTGTCTTTACGCCCAGACTCTGGTTCCGTGGAAAAGGGCGGGAAAAGTGGAGCCTAAATTGGGCCACTTTTGAGGCTGGCATTGGAATAAATGTCAGCGTCGTTATCGCCGTAATAAATCGAGTTAAAAGGCGTCCACAGCACCAAGGCATAATTTCCCAACAGACGCCGGATTAGATTCATTACAGGGATTGACGCGCGCAAGTCGATGACCAACTTGAATTTTGACGCTTGCTAATGGCTCCCGAAATCTTGCTGGAATTGCTTCAAACCGAAAGACCAAAGCCGACTTTCGACACCAAAATTTACACAGACGACATTACCCACCCAGTGCAACTCCGTTTTTTTTCATACAGGTTTCTCCCTCCGACCCCCGTGACCTTAGATCGACATATCAGTAGTTAGGTGGGGTGCCGCTTCGCTTTAGTTGCGGCGCTTTTCCCGTTCCTGCAGTTACTTTAACCACAAGGCGACACACAGCGAACCTGGTGGCTGAATGATGCGGACCAAGACTCCCAAACCACCCATTCAAATCTAGTAGGCATGGTCCTTTCGTTCCATATAGCACTGGGCCTGTTCGCACCCACGTTCTCATGATACGTTCTGAATTAATAGTAAGTTAATAATTTTCGTCGCAGTGAGGGGGTGTCGCTCCATGTATACTGAAGAGCAGAATCGGCCGGGTGAGACTCTAGAGATTCACGCGATAAGGGGGCTAGTTTCCAGACCTCTGTGTATATATATAACCACAAAAACACTCCTCGGGCGTGACATTACCTTTGCGAGATTTTCAAAACGACACAACGAACTACGCAGTCTTTAGTCTGAGGCACATTCTAGGAGAAAAATGTCTTCGGCGAATCTGGCACTCTACAAACAGCAAAAGATTTCATTGGAATATAGCCTACAGTGTACTCAGAGGAACTCATATTATTATTATTGAAGGTGGTTCCTAATAATGTCAGATGAAAACGTGACACTCGGTTTTGTCCTGTAGAATCGGGTTTTGCAATATAAGTCATTTCAAAATACAAGTAGCTACATAAATATTGCAATTTTTCCCTTGAAAATAACAACAGGAGCCGCAAGGAATGTTAAATCATATATATTTTAATGTTTCAAGAAATGGTAGGATAACTGATTTTTTGAGATGCCAATCAATTGTTTATGAAAACTGGAAGCAATGATAATAATGCGCCCAAAATTATATCCTCCCATTATTTTACCCCATTTAAACTTGTGTAGCGAGTGTTGTAAAAAGAATAAATTTTATTAAATAGACGTTAATATTAGCAATTGTCATAGCAAAAAATCAGTAACAATCTGCTATAGGCCTACAACTTAAAAAATACTGTAATAAGATTTGATCTAACCCTCCTAGCGCCTCCCGTCGTGATTTTTACCTGGAAAATGCCAGATTGAGAATATGAAATGTGGATTTTCATAAAACGCGAATCTATATGGGTCATTACAGCTCAACTGACCGTGAGTCAAGTGTTGCTCGACCATCTCCGATTTGGCTGAAAAAAATCATGGTTGTACATACCTAAGACGTAAAGCGAAATATCAAATTTCATCCCTATTGTACAAAACTGGTGGGAGGAGGGCGCGCCTAAAATTTGGGCCGGCTGGGAAATCAGCCCTTTTTTGACGAATTATTTCGGTGTGTGGCAGTGGTCAAACACATCAAACATACAGGGTGTCTCAACTTTTTTGTCCGAACAGTTATCGGAAAAGCCTATGCAGCTTCTAGTTATGTAGCCAGAATATGACCCAACATTCCTGGCATATCTTTCAACTGATAAAGCCACGGAAGCATCACTGGCTGCAAGTCACTGCTAACAAATAAGCAGCTTAGTGCAATATTTCCGATAACTGTTCGGACAAAAACGCAATATTTTATTTATTTATTTATTTTTATTTTATTTACCCCATTATAGGTCGGAGCCCTCTTAGGGGGACACAGCTCCGAATTATACAAAACATAAGCCACTGAAGAAAGGTCAATATCAACAGATACCAATTACAATGACATAATACCGAAGCAGTTTGGAGGAGGGGATATGGTGTTCGACTGCTAATCGGGAGGCCCTGGGTTCGAGCCCCGGGGCCGGCAACTCTGACCGTGGTTTTCTGTGGTTTCCCACTGTCCTTCCAGGAGAATTTCGGAGTTGCTTCCGTAATTAATAGGCCACAGCCGCTTCCTTCCGTCCCTATCCTTTCCCAAAGAGCACAGTAAAATGAAAAGCAAAGAGTTCCTGGCAAAAACAAACTTCCCCCCTAAAGAGCCGAAAAAGGCTGATAACGGGGTATGAATTATTGTTATTATTATTATTATTATTATTATTATTATTATTATTATTATTATTATTATTATTATTATTACAATGACATAATATGTATAACATAAATAACAAGGTGTACTTGGAAACAGTGCCGTCCAAAATTAGTCACAAAATTCTATCCTTTT
>JYFJ02008947.1:0-11009 GCA_000934665.2 Catajapyx aquilonaris | reverse complement strand
TAATTGCGTAATTATTTCGCGTGAATGGCTAAGTTGGTACCCCTGACGTTCTAAGGTATTGCAGCTGGAAGTTGCAGCCAGAATCACTCCGGTGTAAAAATATATATAGGCCTACTGTATTACTAGAAAACCACTTCGCTTTTTCAAGGCCTGTGGTGTAGACTTTATTGTTAATTATGCCAATCCAACAACCGTCTGCATCACACTCCCCTCCCTCCCTCCTGCCTTCCACCCACCCCCTGTGTAAGGGTGTGCAGTTTGAAAATACGGTGCCAATGATTGCTGTGATTCAAGATGGAGAACTGAGCCTATCGAATGTTTGTATGTATACAACATGCAGGGTCTGGACACTTTATTGGATTGTATTGTTGGTTGCCAGTTGTGTCAACTCCCAAGTGCCAACTATGCCCACTCAACCTTTATTGAACCTGTCAACAACCTGCCAGTTGGTACAACTGGAAATCAACAATTCAATCCAGGAAATTCTCGATTGGCACAGTGCTTTCAGAGGTGGAAGAGGTACGGTCTTTGAGGAACCTGCCTGCACTCAATTTCTGTCGGTGAAGTGTCAAAAAGTGACTCTAGTGGCAAATAGAATCAAACGGAACAGAGGTGGGCTGAAATCCTCTGTGTTCGAATAATGGGTATGCCTGCAGTTCTAATGCAGTTCAATCAAATACAGTAGAGCCTACGTATAATATGACTTGAAAGGCCATGCATTTCTACACCTGCGCAGACGGCCATTTTTCAATAACCAGCAACTGATTCGGCGCTCAGTCACAGAACATGTGTGGGTGGAGAAGGGGAGAGCTTTGAGGTGACAGGAGAGACGAACAGCGACCTTCACTCACCAGCGGCCAACGTGCAACTGAATGGGTCCTCCACTCATTGCTCATGTGCTGAACGCAGGTCAATTGGAAGCATGGCAGTAACAATATGAGGCGGACCAATCAGAAGGCTTATACATACATGCCCATTGCAAATTTAATATTAGGCTACTAGAAAAACCCTCGTCGCTACGCTCGAATTTTTCTATGGCACAGATATAGAAAACTGCTCGCTTCACTCACGTTTTTCTAAGCATGCGGTGGACACAGCATTTTAAATCTCTTCCGACTTATAGCCAGTTATGATGCCCATTCCCCCAATCATATGTGTACTCCCCACCCCCACCGGTTCCTCCGTCCGTGACTCTGTAGTGATATGCGTGATTCCAAACTACCCTGTGAACCTTCTCAAATCCCACCTTTGCATTGGCTGAGAAATATGCATTTGCCAACCTTTGGCCTTCGAATAGCCCGGCTATCAGAACATATCTTCCGACGCGGCATTCCGAGAACGACCTGTTTATTGAATGTCAGTGGTGCCAACCGTCCAACAATACATGGGTGGGTGGTTGGAACAGGCGGGGCGGGGGTCAGGATATAGCGGTTGTAGAATGGAACATTGTGAGTGGGGTGGAGTTGGTCGTGGATGTGCGGTTGTTGTTGGGTGGGTGGGGAGAGAGCGAAGTGTTGACCCTACAGCCAACAGAGACGAAATGGTAAGTTAGAGACATTGTTTACACCCCGTTGTACTTGCCCATCCCCAGTGTAGTTCGCCCACCTCCAAAAAATGGAGTGGTGGGGGTAATAAACCAAATGTGATAAAAAATCACCGTTAAGATTATCTGGACTTTAGAAGATATAAAAATGAAGCGTAACAATGGAGCTAGGCGGACACCAAAGTTTAAGTCGATTTGACAGTTAACAACTGAAAGAATTATGATTACACCTTGAACTGTGAATTCCTGTGGGGTATAGTAAAAATTGCTGCCACTACATTTATACAGGGTGTTTACGACCTAACTTTACAAACTTCTAGGGGTAATAGAGGGGACCAAGACAAACATATTTCACATAGGAACCCGTGTCCGGAAACGCCATCTAGAGGGGGTTCATAGACGAGGAACGGGTGCGCTCAGACACGTCAGGCGGGGGGCATTAGCGGTCGGAGCGTTTAGTTGCTAGGTGGCGCGCGGATTGTACACAACTTCGCAATTCGCAATAACCTGGCAACAACAGAACCACCTAACAACTAAAGTCAGCATGCCAGGTACCGCGCAGATAATAAACAGCAACTCTGTTGTTGCCAGGTTATGGCGAATTGCTGAGTTGTGTACAATCCGCGCGCGACCTAGCAACAAAACGGTCCGCTCACTAATGCCGCCCGCCTGACGCGTCTGAGCGCACCCATTCCTTGTCTATGAACCCCCTCTAGATGGCGTTTCCGGACACGGGTTCCTATGCGAAATATGTTTGTCTTGGTCCCCTCTATTACCCCTAGAAGTTTGTAAAGTTAGGTCGTAAACACCCTGTATGTTACTTAGCAGGACGTTAATTTTAATAATTAACCAAAGGGGGCACACAAACCCGATGATACAGTAGTATTAAAATTAATTACAAAAAATCTAACACAGAATTAAATAATATTATGGCTCACAGACTTTTTCTGAATTTGCTACAACATTTAACGGTGTTATTTATAAATACATTAAAATGTGACAACATTGTCTATTTAGAACTCAGTCCAATGTGCTACAATAAAAAATCCAATTCAATTAACATGTAATGGTTTTAAAAATCCTTGCATTAAAAATGAATAGAAAATTCGACATCTGCAAGCTGCAATAAACATTTTTTTAATTCTGTGGTAGATTTTTTGTAATTAATTTTGATGCTGTCTTAGGATTTGTGTGGCCCCTCAGGTTCATTTAAATTAATGTCCTGCTAAGTAGCATACAAACGTAGTGGCATCAATATTTACCAGACCCCACGGAAATTCTCTGTCCAAGGTGTAATCATACTTATTTCAGTTGTTGACTGTCAAATCAACTTAAACTGTGGGGAGGTGAAGTGGTGCTGCGGTAACGCATGCGCCCACGGATATTAAGGTCCCGGGTTCGATCCCCACCCGGGGTTCCCACCTTTATCCGTGCAGAGTTGGGCCATCTCTGACTTCGTTTCGGGTGGCAATTTCCGACAGACTAAGCCACCCGGGGGAGCTCACAAAATGACGATTAGAGACATTGCACTTGCACTTTGCACATCCCCTCCTACCTACCCTGGAGTAATTAATTAAGATCTTCTTATACGGCTCCAATTTACGATGGTGGTAATCCACCCCCCTAAAGGATATGGTAAAATCCCAATGCAACAAAAAAAAAAAACTTAAACTTTTGTGTTCTCCTAACTCCAATGTTACAATTCATAATTATCCATTCTAAAGTCCAGATTATCATAATGGAGATTTTGTATCACATTTTGTTTATTACCCCCACCACTCCACTTTTTGGGGGTGGGCGAACTGCACTGAGGTTGGGCAAGTACATGCGTTGAAAGCGGGCCAATAGTAAGGTGGCGGTAACAACAATAAGCGGCGGACCAATCAGAGGGCTTATACGAACACCGCAAGCATTTTAATATTATAGAAGAAAAACCCTCACTACGCTCGCATTTTTCTATGGCGTAGGAGTATAAAACCACTCGCTTTGCTCACTTTTTTGTAGGCTTGCGGCCTACAGTGCCCATTATATTTTCAATTACTTCGAATTTATAGCCAGTGATGATGCCAATAATATGCATGCCCCCCACCCCCACCCATTCCTCCGTGCATTCACATTATATCTGTGATTCCCTAACCTGGGACCTATCTGCAATCCCACCTTTGCATTGGCTGGGAAATATGCATTTGCCCACTTCAACATACAAATACCTTTTGAATTTAAAAAATTATTATTATTATTGTATGAACAGAAATTCACAACTTCTACCGCCTCTATACTCACATGCACTCGCACATGACTGTATCTAAATTATATGCACACTTTCTGATCACGTTTTTCTAACTGCTCACAACTTCCCGGTATTATAAACAGCCATGGAACTTGGCAGTGTTTGTATTAGATGATAAAAAACTGGTTTCATCCCGACACTTTCTTTTGACGGTCTCGGCCTCGGACAGGAAGGACCTTGTTTTAAAAACCTAAATTATTTTACTTTGTTCATAAACGTCCATGAAGTTGGCACCTCTGATAAACAACATCCCGACCTTGGCCAACGTTCAGTTTGGTTTGGTTTGGTTTGGTTTGGTTTGGTTTGGTTTGTTTAGGCCTTTCCATTCCCCCCTCCTCTCCCCCTCCTCTGCTGTTGTGAGGTCACCGTGAAGACGTGGGTGGAGGAAGGTGGAAGGGTATAGAGGGGTATTCACGGGAGAGGAGAATGATGTGTCCTCGTTGACGTCCAACAAGAGACTGAGGCATTCATCCACCCATTGCGCATGCTCGGAACGAGGCCAGTTGGAGGCGTCATGGTAACAATATATCCAGGTAACATTCAAGGATCACGAAGAGACAACGACAATCAGAGTTGCACTTTCTACAATGGAAAGAGTCAAGTGCTTCTTGACCACTCGCGTTGACATCCCGGATGCAATCTTCCATCACATTGCTGGTGTTGAAACTTACCTAATGACAAGTGAATCCCGGCGCTTGGTTCAAACCAAAATGACTGCTTTTCTGGACAGGGCATAATTTTATTTATTTATTTTTGACTTATTTGACCTATGTCCCTCTTAATTCACAATTCAGGAGATCAGAAGTGATATTTGTTTGTAACTTCTAAGGCACTCTGCATTTAGGAAATAAAAATAACCGATCTCGATGTAACAAAATTCCGTTATTACGAAAAGATTTGCCCGGTCCCCGGTTGTAACGAGATTTTGCCTGTATTTCATGAGAAAACATAGATTTATTGCCGGAGTGGGACAGTCGGATAAACTGAGGAGTTGGATAATCGGGGTTATACTGTATAACAGATTATATTATGATGCATTCCTCTTAATGACGAACATGATTGTAGTGTCTTGACTAAACTGTGATGTTATACACTTATCACTATCACTGAAGAGGATACACTGACTAGTGGAATAATAATCATTGTGTGTGAAAGGATGGACAACTGAAGTATACTTGTTTTCTCTTCTAAGCTGAGGGTGAAGAGGACAGAAAGAAGAGACTGAAATCAGAGAATACGAGTAGGGAGGAGGAAGTAACAGAAGATGATGAGGGTTCTAAGGATGGAGAGACTGCTAAGGGTGCGAAATATCAAACCCACCAAGGCACCCTTGAGCGCTGGCAAATGTCACTCATGTCATGCACAAGCTGGTCTCAACTATTCTTGCACCTTAGAACTCTGCAAAGGAGCATAATGTGGGTGAATTCAATTATGAATTCAAGATGTTCCATTTGTAGGAGCAGAAAGAATGCCCACATTATGCTCCTTTGTAATGGATGCAACCGAGGGTACCACACCTCCTGCGTCAAGCCACCCATGAAGGTACAATTTGACTTGGTTTTCTTGGTACCATTGAGTTACACTTTAGTTACCATTTAGTGCTTATTCTACTTTATTGTTATCTACACAGGACATACCAGATGGTGCTTGGTTCTGCCCGGGTGGCTGTGACTAAACTACATTTCCCAAAGCGAAGACCTGTATGTTAAATTTCCTAACCCTGTATATGGTTTTTAGAAAATATGACTTGTATTCAACAGTTCAAAAAGAATTGTCCCTCGCGTCAAGCGGCAGCCACGCGTCAGGGTGAAAGGAACCAGTTAACTGGTTAACTGTTGATACAAGTATCATACAGCTAGACCCTCAAGCATGCAGCTGACACAAAAGAGTGGAAGAAATAAAATATTTATTTCTAAACCTGGCTGGATTGTGAACACCCAAAAAGTCAAATCAGATATCACTAGCTATAAACCATATGGTATTCTTACCACCATAAAATTGAGATGGAGTCAATTAAGTAGGGGAGACTGGGGCACAGTGGACCACGGGGCACAGTGGACCTTTCCATTTTAAAAATCGAAAAAGCCGCCAAATTTTTTTCATCTGGTACCACGTGAAAGAAGTCACTGCCATGCTCCTGCCAACATGGCTGGCAACGGCTAGCGATCGATCGATCGATAGATATCCAGCGAAATCGATTTGAAGATAAGTGAAGTAAATTACTAACCCACAGTTTAAATGCCACTTCAGGCGTAGATATTGGGCATGAGCCTGATATAAAAATGTTGTGGAATAGTGCCGCCCTTTGCCCATGAACTACCGGAAGTTTGGTAAGCCTAACTTGCAATCGAAGTTACAATCATAGCATTATGTCAGTTGCTGCTGTCCGGGGCACAGTGGTCCAGTCGTTTGCGGGGCACAGTGGTCCATGTACCACTGTGCCCCGAAATGCACACTGTGTCCCGAAATGAACAGCTGTAAAAAAAAATGTGAGACAATTATTTAAAAATGTGAATTAGGTAGAAAAAATGCAAAACTGTGATTTTGACAAACCACCCTCCAAATGAACAGCTGTAAAAAAAAATGTGAGACAATGGTTTTAAAAATGTGAATTAGGTAGAAAAAAGGGGCAAAACTGTGATGTTGACACAGTCCTCAAAATGAACAGCTGTAAAAAAAATGTTAGGCTATGATAATAAACTTCTTGTGTGAATTAGGGGTCCCAATAACTTCCGGACCACTGTGCCCCACCTATCGGGGTACAGTGGACCCTTTGGAGGGGGTCGCTTCTAATTTTTTTTAAAGCCAAAAGGATGGCACTGCGTCTGAATATAGTAGTGACTTATATTACCAAGGAGTACCTCCACCATGCCTGAAAATACTGGGTGTGTAGGTCTAACAGGTAGGTATATAAAAATTCAAATGTGCAAAAGTGGTCCACTGTGCCCCGGTCTCCCCTACTTATTTGCAGATGTCTGTGGAATCACAAATTGCAATGCCACGTTTATGGGCATATTTTCCATGATGATGGTACAGTACCCCGTCTAGTTGGTTCACAAGTTTGTCAGAAATCATGTAGAATATATCAACACGTGCAATTCAAAAAGTCACTCCAAAACAACATCATCTTGGCAGCCACTTGCCAAAACTCAGCTGCAATGGACTTGCTGACCAAATTGTAACATAATTTGCAGCTCTAGCCCCTTCTAAATTTCTGTATTCCCCTTCCCCCTACCCCTAGAACACATTGGGAGTGTCTATTTTTGGATTTGTTGGATGCACATACTGTATTACTACCGTCTACTAAATTACGAATAATTTATTGATCATAAGGGTATGCCGTATGTCCTAGCAGATATTTTTAGAAAGGAAATGCTTCATAATGCACATGGTTCACAAATTCATCTGCCAAAATGATAGGCTATGGGTGGTAGGGGATGCATATGGGAGAAGCATGGCATGGATGGAAGATTGGCTGCGACGTTGATGTCGGCCATACATTGACAATGTCTATCCTGATAAATATGTATCGCTGGTTGCTGGAGTCAGGCAAGTTGAACAGTCTGGAAGTGCGAGCGCCTGGCCCAGGTAACCAGCAATGCAGGATTGTAAAGATTGTAAGGATAGACATCGTCAATGACTCGATGTCAAAGGTTGACATCAGCGCCAGATTTACGGCAAGGCAACCTAGGCAGTTGCCTAGGGCGGCAGATTTCAAGGGGCGGCAAATTTAGGCATACAAAAAAGTAAACGAAACATTCATAATAAATTATTACGCGACTGGAAGCAGCTAGCGCCGGATTTACCATTGGGCAGAGTAGGAAAAAGGGCGTCGGATCTCAACTGCCTAGGGGCGGCCGAGGGGGTAAATCCGGCACTGGTTGACATCTATCATCGCCAGCCTTTCGGACCCATGCCATCCCTCTTTCATATGCACACGCTACCACCTGTACCATATTGTCGAAAGAATTCGTGAACACCCTGTATGTTCTAGTGGTTTTAATTTTAAAAGTCGCCCCTAGAGCTAGCTCAACATTTTGTACTAACACCAGTTATGTACTGTACCAAGAGCTCTTAACTGTACGGATACATTTTGTGTGATAAGTGACACCTGGATCTAGTCCATCCAGTTTTGTTAAAATTGGGTGAAATATAAAGTTGCATAAGGGCCTGTTTCCACCGGCATAATTTTCTAGCACAAAAAGAAAACCACAAAAATGAAGCGCAAAATCAAACAAACGTTATTATTATTACTTTGTTACTTTATTATTAATCGCCTAGCAACAAAAAATTGTTCTGGCTCGCATTGTGTCCAGAACAAAAATAAATTATGCCAGTGGAAACAGGCCTTAACATGTGAAGTGAATGACATGTGATTAGGTTGTGCCTCAGCAGCTAATGATGCTCAACAGAATTCAGACATCTTTTGCTAACTAAGACTATGTTTTCCCAAGTTTGTATTTGGATATATTTTGAATAAATATTCGGATTTTTGTATACACATGGCTGGACTTTTTATCTTCACATTACAGGACAACTTTGTAGCAGTAAGGTTGTATAATAATTTTTACATTAGTTACAATATATTTTTTAAATTTCAGAAGCCATATTGCTACAGTAATACGTAAGTTGACATTTAATGACACATTGCAAAAAAAAATATTAGCAAGTGACGTTTTCAGTATTGTCCACAGACTAGCTTATTTATTCTTTTTATTACCAGTGTCTCAATAATAAAATAATAATCAAAGTTATATCAAAAATATTCCGCTAGTTGAAAATTATTCCGTAATAATTCTAAAGTCACATTAGTTATGGCCTATACTGTCTTGATTCATTTTGAAGCAATGGAAGATCACCATGTCCTGCAAAGTTTTATATGTCTGCGGTTTACCTATTGTAATTATACCCTCGGATACTGTACCTTAACTGTATACAGCCTTTCAAAAACCTCCTCCCATGGTCAACGACACCAACGTAAAATAATATTCACCTCCAACTCCTGACCCAGCTGAAATGCTCCTTACAATGATATGTCATTCGGTGTGTATGATACAAGACCGAAAATTAGGTGAATACCATGCAGAACAACCAGCGCAATTATTTTCAGATGGGCTATTGCATTATTGTTTTTGATTATTGCATTACCCCTTGTGGGATGATTTCCTTTTCCACATCAGAACCCACTTTTATCTGGCCATTTTCAGGGGAAAACATTTAGGGTCACAGAATCGTTTTTTTTTTTGTATATGGNGGGGGGGGGGGGGACTACAGGTCACAGACTGATCTGTGGGGGGTGGGGCTCAGACTTGCATGGCGCCGAAGATCCTGCTGACGTCATTTGCAGGTGCTTCTGGAAGGGGTCTGGGAGTTAATCCTTTTCAAACTTGGGTGGGCAGATTCTAAAATAAAATCCAGGGCGGGACAGGGGATATGGTCTGGAGGAGGAGCATCCGGAGAGTGTAAATTGCCTCGAAGCCTTGATCGCCACGACCGTGGTATGAACATGGTCATGTTGACGTTTTGACGAGCTTTTAAATAGTTTTTAATAGGCATTGGAACCCTCTAGGTCAAGAGACGTCGGGGTTTTAAGTGGCGTTTTACAGGCCGTAAAAATTTCAAGGGGCCTTTTTTTTGCATTGGAGAGCATGCTGTTCGTCATTTAATTGAAGACCACAATGCAATAAGGGCGCAATAGTGAAAATTGAAAATGTTCAGGAATCGGGAAAAAAAAACTTTTTATTTCTGTTTCTGTTAATGGTAGGCAATTGTGCTCTAAACCTAATGACAGATATATACAACATGAATACCTGACAGCACTTTCATCGAAATCGGCATGTAATTTATATTTTATTTAAATAATTTTAATGCTGAAAATTGGGCCCTTATTGCATTGTATCGTCCTTTATTGGCTTAAATATGGAGAATAAACCGTCTCAGGATAAAATTAATGAATGATTATGATATACAGGAGACATAGTATTCGCCTCAGAGTAATTACACATAACATTTAATTATATTTAATGTTTTTTTGGTCTCCCATGCCACACACAGGTCTACCTTATAAGGTAGCGGGCATCTTTGACCACTTCCCGAGGGCGTAGGTCAAAGATTTTTTGGTGACATATAGACCCACGAGTCTACTTTATTTTCCACTAATGGCGAGTCGGCTTGATCCTCTGATGGGAAAGAGGTCAAGTGACACCCCGGGGCACTACTACTGGTGTCACTTAGGGGGCCAGTCTACTGCTCTTTGTCGGCATACTGAACTGGATTGGTGGGAAAAGTCGGTAGCGACAAATACTTGACAATTTCACGGAGCCATTAACTGACACCTTAGTAGCACAATGACAGCAATATATTATTGCTTTCTGGATCTAACCCGAGATAGGGTCCAAACATGTCCTTAAATCCCAGTGACTAATACCGCACGAAGAGCTTTTTATTATAGAGACGGTTCTATTCGATTTTTCCATCTTAAAGTTTCTCTGGGACAGGTGTAACTTGCACGTATTCCATGGTTATTGTCCTTGAAGTTCGTCATTAATGAGCCACCTTTTCCTGCGGAGTAGAAAACACGGCGGTCTCGAGAGACTTTTGGGTTGCGATCTGACCAGGATGAAAGGTTGATTCATTCTCTATCATTACAGGTAACATTGAGACTATAGGATGTCAATGAATGTCCTCAAAAGGCCATATCCCGAGGCTTTTTATGATCAAAATAAAATTGAGAGAAAAGTAATAATGATACCAAGCCTATTTTTTCACAGAAATTGCAATGAGTTTCGTAGAACGAACGGCGATGGCGCGGAATAAAAAGGCAAACACGATCACTAGGTGTCTCAGAAGTTGTTGGTTGAGGCTTAAATGGGAAATTGTGACATTTCTGTAAAACCATTTACCAAATCTAACGATTTAAAAATAAGATGTGTAAAATATGTGCAGCATAATGGCAGATATGTGATGGGACCACACATCTCCACTACACCTCTCCACTCACCTCTCCACTCAAAGGACACCTCTCCACCTCTCCACTCAAAAAACATGCGTCTGCCGGCAAGAAAAACGTGACAACACTGTGTGTAGCCTACAACGCATTGTAGCCCTATCAGAATATGGCTCCGAGTTATGAAAAATACGAATATATATATATATATATATATATATATATATATA
>JYFJ02008946.1:0-23461 GCA_000934665.2 Catajapyx aquilonaris | reverse complement strand
TTGTCTTTCATTTACTGTTCCTTAATGGATGTTTTGATAAAATTCGCAAAACCTATTTATGTCGTCCTAAACTGGGCTCCGCGCCCACTGTGCGACGTGCCGAAAAAAGGTCGTAACTGCCTGGGCCACGCTGCCAACTTAATTGAACTTTTAGAACAGCCAGAAAAAGATGCCAACACCTGCGACGTTTCTTTGCGGCCTGATCACTCGACCCCCAATTGGTAATACGCATAAATTACGAGCCAATTAAACACAGTGTATAGTGTTGGTGTTAGGTCGCCTTAATAGTTAATGAGCATTCCCTGCGTGCGGTGGACACAATTCAATTAGGGGAAATGCGAGCCCTGCATTTGAAATATTTACACGCTACTCTTTTTTTAAAAACACATAAATGCGTTTAAACAAAGCGGCTAATTGCAACACCATGCGCCCTGCTCTAAAATTGATGCAACAATGAGCGTATATCGCGGTAAATCAGGGCACGATTTTGGGTCACGAGGCAAAAAGGACCCTCGAAGGCTGGATCATTTGTTCTAAAATGCGGAGGAAGGAAAAAAGAAATGTTCGACATTGACATATTAAACTAATAACAGTTCAACCCTGCATTAAATTCTTCCTTGAAAAAAAAAAAAACCACCCGGGTCTACAGACCGTATCGGTGTCGAAACAAAAATTGTTTAAAAGGTGGAAAGACTCATTATGTGTAATTAAGCGGTCGGCTCCTGGCAGCATGCGATGGGTTAATCTTTGCATTGTTGTAAACAACAATTAGCACAAATTCCGCAACAAACCAGCGATTTTTTTTCAGGGTGTTCAAACGCAGCTGACTCGACTATTTTTTTGTGTGTGTCCGGTCCACCTCCCGTATTTCCACCTCCGGGTGTATAGTGTCTTTTCCCAAGTGGCATCGACAACAGGCAGTAAATCACTTCCACTTGTCGATATTTACCTCACAAACCCCNATATCCGGGAGTAGAGTTAGAAGAAAAAAAGGAAAGAGACAAAGAAGTGCGCTGGGCTCCCACGAGATAAAGGCCTTGTTATGACTGGAGCATCCCATTGACGCCACTCTCACTCCAGCCTCTTCTCCGTAGCCGCCACTAAATCTTAGACCAAACCGACCCCAAACATATAGCCCGAGGTCAGGAGGAAAAAAAAAAAAGATGCGGACACTCTGTTCTTTCCAATCATCTTCAAACCGGAAGATGCGCTCAGAACGTGACAGATTCTCCGCTCATGATAATCACCTGCGATTACGATAAAGTAGAAGCTATCACGTGGGTCATTTACAGAGTGGCAGACGAACTGAGCCCGGTCTAGACCCGGTCCACTATTATCAATAGACGCAACAAATTGACCATTGGACGCGACTTCTTTTGTTTGCTGCTACCAAAATGCCGATTTGTGTGTCTGGAGCCTGCAAATAGTGGACCGGTTCTAGACCGAGTCCAGTTTTGCAGTGTGAACGGGCCACGTGCTCCTCCATCCGCCATAGTCGACCACGCCGGTCACGTGATAGTAATCGGCCAATGAGCCGCACCATTTCCGAGTAAATGGCTGGTTTGGACCACGTGTTCACTCCCGAGCGCGTTTCGAGCGCGTCTGATCGGATGCTTACCTTTGGTGACTCCGAGTGCCGTGTGGTGCTTGTTGGGCGGTGCGGGAAGGGCCGCGCTGCCCTTGGGCGGCCCCTGGGCAGAGAGGGAAAGGTCCTGTGGCCTGTGAGTAGGGCTCCTCCTGTCCTGAGGGGCCTGCCCGTGAAAGACGGCACCGTTTCTCGGGGGCGGCGGAGGCACCACCACCACTGGGTTGGAGACGACCGGAGGCGGCGGAGGCGGAGGCGGAGGAGGCGGCGGCGGAGGCGGGAGCGTCGGAAGCACCGGCGAACCCTCCCGACTTCCCTTGGTGGTCAGGTTGAGCGGCTCCTCGCAAAAGTGCATCTCCGTGTTCCTGTTCGACTGCGGCACCGGTACCACCACCTTGGCACCTCCCCAGCCCAGAATGTCCGCGATGGAGTGGGGTGTCGGGTTCCTAGGAGGCTTGGCGTACACGTGGGGGTGCCAGGTACCTATGGGCACCCCCGAGGAAGGAGACAGCCGGCAAGGGGACGCCGGGCTGTGATGTCCGTTGGGCAGCAGCTGCACCACGTTGTCCGAGGACCCGGACGGGGAGCAGACGCCGGCGACGCCACCGACGCCGCTCCCGCTGCTGCTGTTGCTGTTGCTCCCGCTGTCGGGATCCTGCATGGTCGAGGGGGGCAGGGTCAGCCAGGAGTCATGACCCCCGAGGTGCTCTGATGGGTGCTTCTGCCCCCTCCGCCACCCCCCGCCTCCTCCACCACACGACGTCCCGACCACGTGCCACGCACCCACGTGCTCAGGTCACACAATAACAATGCACACATCTGTCACACCCGCACTTTGGACCGCCCGCACTTTTTCTTTTCTTTTCTTAAAAATGAACGACGACGACGACGCCTAAATCCTTAAGCGACGACGAGGGGAGGTCAATACTACGGAGGAAGAGGAGGCGCCGACGCCCTCCCTCCCCTCCCCTCCCCCAGCGCCCCCCACTTTTCTACCCCACCCCCTGGCCCTCCCCTGACCCACTCCGGGAGAGAACCTTCCCTCAGCCAAGCCGGCTGCCGACTGAATCAGAGTCGCCAACATGCGGCCAAACCCCTCTCCCTCTCCACGGCCTCTCTCTCCCTCCCTCCCATGGAAACATCCCCGCCGCCTTGCACCGCGCGCAAAACCCGCGCGCTAAACAAATAAATACGCCAATTGGATGGCCGATAAAGAGCAATTAAGAGTGTGGATTGGAGGCCCCGCGCAACCCCCCAACCCACCCACCCCTCCAGAGAGAGAGAGAGACGAATAGAGAAAAGGGGGGTTGGGGAGCTCCGGCTGCTTAGGTCACAGCGCTAATGGATAATAGAAGGCGAGCGGGATTCTCGGTAGACTATTAATTCAAAGTGAAACACTGGCGCAGATTAGGAGGGAGAAGCGGAGCTAGGGAGTTGGTGGTGGGGGGGAGTCACTTGATCGCTTCCAGGCCTGGAGAGAAGGCGGGCCACGAATAAAGTGCTGGCGGGGAAAAAGGGGCCGGAAATGGGGCATTAACATTCCCGGCCGTGCCTTACACACATCCTAGTAGAGTCGGTGGAATAAAAAAAGAGAGAGATGGGGAGAATAACACATATGCACACACATGCGTGGAAAAGACGTGTGCGGGTCGCCGAAGATTGTGATGGGAAAGCGGAATGGCTCGGTGCTTCTGATGGTCCGTCAATTGTTGACGGTGGTTCACTCGACGGAAGGAATCATACTACCAATCCCCGTTCAACAAGTAGAGGGCATGTAGCGATCAGAGAGGGTGGGACCCACTTCAATGGAAGCCTTTGTCTGCGGGGTGACTCATCACCAACGTGCACGTAGTACTACTTTCCCCCTAAGCACGGCAGTAGTGTGCAGAGGGAGAGACTACGCTCCAGGCCTACATGTCCAAGCAGTGCTGCCAAAAATTTAGCAACGAGTCTGCTAAGTGCTAGACTAGCCGGAGAAACCGGACGTAATAAGCAAACACCTGCAGCTGGGCAAGATTGAATTGCGCCTGTAACTAAACCATAAGTTGTAATGCTGCATGCACCATTCTTGGGGCTCAGTTACACGCAAGGCCTATAAATCAAACGGGTTCTTAGTCCAGTTATAATCACCTGGCTGAAGCTTTGCGGGTGGTCCTTAATAATATCTGGTTGGGAATTCAAGCCCCGATCCTTTTTTTTTTCCAAAAAATTAAGTGAGGGGAGTTTTTTTGGAGGGAGGGACGGAGAAGTGTGGCCGGGTCGGTCACCCAGAGAAAACCCGGCATTTGGTTGCCAAGGGTGCTGAGGCGGATTACAAGGCATGAAAAGAGCAATCCCGGGTTCAGGAGGCAAGGTCATGGCAGCAGTCTCTCAACACTCGTGCAGCGCGTCTCAATCTAAGATAAGGATGAGATATGCAAGGTCAATGCGTGGAATTTTAATGGCATTAACAGCTGTTAGGGCCGATCCAGTATCTAAAATGATAAAACATTATAGTTCGCTTCCAGGGATAATAATTCAACGCCTGCTGTTACGGGTAGGTACAAAATTGCTGATCTGTTTTATCAGCGTCTAGTTATCAGCTAAGCTAATCCGCTCATCACTCTACAGCCCACGTCCAGGGTCCAAGAGGACGGAACAGGACAGATCACAGAAGCAGCAACGCACTTTCGGAGGTTGCTGGAGGTAAGCAATCCCATCAGCTCTTATTGAATCGCGTCACTCCAGCAGTGGACCACCCTGCCACATGTTCAGTATAAACTATATAATATAGAGCAGCATAGCTTCTTCGTCTCCAGATAGCGCTTCCCACTTCCCCATCCTGCAGGTCATAAAACCTCATCGTGTAAACAACTTGCTCCGCAATTACTTTCCAGCAGCAGCAGACGCATTATGATTCCTGGCCGCTTTTAAGCCTCTTACAAGCATGATGCAGAAGGGGGGAGTAGAAACTATTATCATGCCTGGTGGCTTCAAGCCTTCTAAACTGTCTGCACAAGTACATCGGGAGGAGTGTTTGCACAGTTTGGCGCCGGCCTGGATATTATTATTATCTGGAGGTAGTACGTATAGTAAGTATACTAGACGGGGCAAAAAGAGACGAGCACAGGCAGCTCTATTTGTCGGGGCAAGCAGCATTGGAGTCAACCGAGGATGTGATTTGGTGCCTGAGCTGCTGTCGGAAGAGAACGTCTCTGTATAGAGCTGGAGGAGGTGTGTGTGTGTCTGCTGAGTCATCGGCAATATGCCGGCAGAGGAGGAGGAGGAGGATTCAACGGGCGTTAATAACAGGCTGCTGCCAGGCAAGCCCAGCACCCGCATTTCCGGGAAGAAGACGCTACAACTTCGGGTTATATCAGCTAACTCCACCGAATTCCATGGCCGCCCTCCCACAGATCACGCTCAGGCCAGAGTCTCTCTGCTTCATGGCTAAAAGGCCTCCACAGAATCGCTGCCATGCTTGGAAGGGTTTTCTCGGGGAGTTCAACCCAGAGGCTGCTGGATGTTGATGCCACTTTTACTGCATTCAATAATGTCATAATACATATTAGAAGAGGGTACCCACAATCCTATAGGAACGGATTAGGATAATGGAAATAATAAGTGTACAGTTTCTCCCGAACCTATTTTTACACAGGATCCCCTCCAGGCCTATCAGGAGTAACATTTATTTGCTCGTTCTCGATAATAAGTTTTTCGAGTTGTTCGTAATCGTAATGACATTATATTAAAATGTTTCTGTTATATGAATTGTAAAATATCGGCATTTCGACGACCTTTTAGCATAAATAAATTGCTATCGAAGTAATTATTTTATTATTACGACATTTCCATATTGTTCCAGGCCAAATTTTACGACACTCGATTGTGAACACCACTTGCGCCAAATCACTAGCTAACGAACTGTACAACAGCAACAATTGAGTAAATGGCGCTTGGGCCAGTCCTGGGTAGACACCGAGGTGCACTGATGGGCGGGGGCGCTTCGATTTTTGTCGGATGAGACAACAATGTCGCGGGCACTTGGCTCTCCCCTGTACAGGCGTCGCCGGCGTCTCTTTGTTGTGAACTGCAGGCACAGAGCGCCGCAGTTCCTCTCTTCTCCCCACCCCCCAACCCATCATCCCCACCTCCCAACACGAACGAAGCTCCATCCCTCCCCCTTTCTGTCCCNAGTCCCGTTCGATGCATTGGAGCGGGAAGTCATTTGATGCTTTTGTTGGCAGCGCAGCACAGGCTGGCTGTGTGGGGGAGGGCTCTCTCTCTCTCTCTCTCACTCTCTCTCTCTCTCCCTTGGTCCTGAGATGAGTTGGAGAGAGAGAGGAGGGGGTCCATCCCCCCCATCCTCTCCCCCTTTAGCTGGCTCGTTCGGCAATCATCGCTGCCAGCCACTGAAATACAATCGTCCAGAGCCAAGCTTATGGCTGGCTGACGTGGTCGATATGGCCTAGGAAACGCGAAAATTGCATTTACTGCGATGTAGCAGCAGCAGCAGCATCTCTCTCTCTCTCTCCCTCTCTCTCTCCATGGGGGCAGGGAGGGAGGGAGGGAGGGAGAGAGAGAGATCCATGGATCCGCAAGCGCTGTTTTCCGAAGCTGGCAGCTGGGCTCAATTACCCCCAGCCCCCAAATGGGCCGCAGAAGCAGCCTATAACTGGCCTTCGCCATGCACTGCAGCCATGCGGAACATCACATCTCTCTCTCTCTCTCTCTCTCTCCCTCTCTCTCACTCGTCCTATACACACACACACACACACCAACTCTCTCTCTCTCTCTCTCTCTCTCTCTCTCTCTCTCTCTCTCTCTCTCTCTCTCTCTCTCCTAACTACTACGTGCTTTTGCTGGCTGGAAGCTCTCTCTGGCCTGCCTGCCTGCAAGCTGTGCTTTATTGCTATGCTTATCAAAGCGCCAGTCTGCGGCCCATCCACTCACTCCCTTGCCTAAATAGAGGCAACAGGAAACGCTTAGCCCCACCCCAGCCACACGTACCAGCTATGCAGCATACTATTATTACGACGACCCCATACACCGGACACCGAGCTGCAGGCGCAATCAGAGCCCGCCGAACACTCACATTCATTAGCTTACCTAATAGTGATCAAACAATTGGACCGACTCTTCAAAGTCATCGTTTTGCAGGTGCCTGTCCCGTGTTGACTGACAGGAACGACCAATCTGAACTCATTTCGTACCACATCCGATCAATTTTTGTACATTGTCACTGGACGGCTTGTGTTTCTTTCCAACGGAATACTCTTGAGTGCTATCGGGTGTATCACTAATGAGTTGAGCCACACCTTCCAAGAATCAACGTGGACGCGTTAATAAACCAGTCCCCGAAGCGGCTCATTCATCTTACATCAGCTGGAAAGCAATTGGCTGGAACTTTGCAAGTGGAGGGAACCCAAATCGCGGATTATTCACTCCAGCAACTCCTTATCGCGAGGAGTTGCTGGAGTGGACAACTTCCATCCTTTCGCTGTTCTTTTATAGTATACTTGGTTCACGTATAGGTTGACATTCCCAAATGTTAGTTTTTTTTCCCATAATTATAAATGGGTGCGGGTGCGCCATGATGATGGTGGCTGGCAGTAAGCAGCAGAGCTGCAGCTGCACTTCTCTCTCTCTCTCTCTCGTGCTCTACGCCGGAACCTTTCCCCAGGCTCATTAGCGAGGGGGAGAGGGATGGGGGAGTGAGGGGCAGAGAGGGGGTGGGGGGGAGACAAGCCCCCGTCTGGAAGCCCAAAGGCGCTTCGTTATTGATCTTGATGAGCCCAGCACTTTCACGCTGCATGGCTGCCTCCCCCTCCACCTCTCCTCTCCCCACCTCCCCTCCCTCCCGCCGACGCCAGCACACTCCCTCCACCCCACCTACCCACCACCCACTCCACTCTTTGCTCTGATCTCTGACTCCAGTTAGAAAATTGGTAGCCGTGGTGAAATCGACGCCGCTTCGGGCCAAGGGAAATCACAGCTCACCCAACTATATAGCTCTATAGTACTACCATACCACTTCTATAACAGTATATACACTCGGGCAGGACGGACCAAGTGCTGCCAAATATTTTGTCGGCATCGCCAGAAAGAAAGGAAGGTCCAAAGGTCGATCCCACGATTTGAGCTTCGGTCGCACGACCAGACGCTTTGCGACCGACGAAATATTTTGTCGGTCGCAAAGCGTCTGGTCGTGCGACCGAGGTTCAAATCGTGAGGGCGTAAACAGGCCTTTAAGCCTGCAATCACAACGACGGATAGCGACAAAATCCCAGTAATTGATCAGTTCCATTACAGCAGTGCTTTGCTTGGTGACGTCAATGGGAAGTATATCGCTGCGATTGTGGCAGAACCAGCCGATATGTTTCCAACGCTGAACTTTTTTTTTTATTATTATTCCCCCCGCTGAAAACAAAAGGGTCAATTCAAATGTGACAGCCGGTTTTTGATCCCGCAAAATGTCGGTGACGGTGGGTGGGGTGGAAGGGAGGGCAAACTGCAAAACGCTGTTTGACGTGCATGACGAGTAGCCTGCAATATCTCTGCTGCTATAGCCACCCACACAACCCCACCAGTCGGTACATATAATCCAACCCCCGCCCCCCTCCCCCCCTCGTCTAAGCGCATTACACTGACGCCACAGCCGCACTCAAACATGGATTGTTGCTCTGTGGCTGCGGCCAATAAGGTAAGCAAACCCACAAACGTGTCAATGCAGATGCCCCCCTCCCACCCTCCCATCTATTTTTTTGGTTTCAATTCATTCCATGTGTCAACCCTCCTCCCTCCCACCCACAGGCCAGTCCTCATCAAACGCAGGCAGAGGTCGTAGCTCGGTTGGCAGCCCTCCCTTTGATTTGTTATTTATAAATAATTGCGGAGACAATTGAAAGCCCGTACTCCATTTGTAAAAAAAAATGAGGGGAAGTCCCGAACGATAAAAGCCAAGCTGCTTTTTGGCACTAACCAGCCTGGTTTGAAGCTGTTAGATGCTTCACCTATGCGACACAAATAATAAGCTGCTTGATTGGCCGGATGGTTCCAGCCCGTTTAGGGATCTAGACGTGACATATATACACAGGAGAGGAAAAAAAAGAGGAGGGCAAATCCGCGCCAATCGCTGCTTGCTCGCCTGCATGCAAATCGCGCAATTAATTAATTTCATACAAACTTTGCCCNNNCCCCCCCCTCCCCCCCCCTCCCACCACCCCAGCTCGTAATCTGTGTTTTCATAATACTGACATTTCAGTCCTGTTGTGTGCAGTCCATTATCAAAATGAAGCCATTGGGTACAGATGGCCCCGGTGTTGGTTCCCACAACAGGACTGGCCCCTGCTGCCACACCACCCCCCAAACACACACACCCCATACCCAGCATACCAGATTCCAAAAGCATGGTTCGTGTGTGAATTCATGCCTCGCCTGCTAATCCCAACCCCAATATCCCCTCAATTATTATTATTAATAATAATACGGTATAACAATAATAATAACTAATATTGGTGACGAATATTTGCTGCGAAATATTGGCAAAAATATAAAGAATGAGTCCATCGTAACCAATTAAATGTGCATTTGACACTGCTGTAATGATGGGTGTATGTGTACAGAGTGTCACATCGTGAGGGGGTGGGTGTCAGAAAGGTAGAATCAATATTCGGAGAGAGTGATTTAGAACCATCAACTGGCAGCAACGATTGCGAACGTGCCCCCCCCCCCCCTACCATTCTCTTCTCCCTCGTATGTATATGGAATGTCCAAAAAGTTACAGACTAGTGCGGTTTAATCATCAGCACTCGATCAAGGTGAAAGTTTTTTTTAAAATTATTAATCATCGAGTTACGGATTGCTTATTCCATCAACCGGCTAGTTAAATACTGATTAAGGCAATGCAGCATGTATACCTTGACCACCAAATTGAACTGGCAACTTGAGAGTATAGCACCCCCTGTACTGTATATATACGCGATGGGGAAAAGAGGAATTGGGGGAGAGCAATGCTGATGTGTGTGTGTGTGTGAGAGAGAGAGAGAGCAAAAGAGCTAATTACATCAATTTCCAGCGCTTGCCGCATGCAGCACTCTTCAACATTTCATATCGCATTAATCGCAACTGACGGGGACGCCTGATATTAACCAGCACTGTACTCACGTTTGCGGTCTACATAATTGAACCAACTAACCAAACACACTATTTGTTATAAATCCATATGTGCCGCTGCTGCACTCTACTATATATTATATGGACTCTTTTTTTTTAAATGTATACTGTGCAGAGGGTTGGGTTATATCATAATAATACTGCTGATGTTGCTGGATTTGGGAGGGGGGGAAATCTCAACTCCCCTAGCCACCACCATATAACAGCCAGTTTGTTATTTACCGGTTGAGTGGCGCGCATGCGGATCACTTTTCATTAACGCGCCGGAGTAACAGGCTATTACTTTGTTTGGCCAGCACTTGCCTGCAATCGACGGCGTGAAACCGTTTTGTTCCAGCCCTGGCTTTTAATAGGCCTGGATTACAATGCCTGGAAATAAGAATAAGGGAACACCCACCCGCACAAGTTCATAGGGTTTAGGATAATGTTTGTAATTGGTGAGCAATTGTCCAGCCCACTTTCAAAAATAATAATTAGTTTTTTAAAAAGAAGCAAAGAGAGTTTAGGGTGGAAGTGAGTGTTTGGAGTCTGATCGATTCAGGGCCTGGCTGCAGCTCGGATGCAATTAGACCGCTGGGAAAAGGCTGGGAATTATCGGAAGGGGTCGCGGTGCTACTTAATAGCTCTGTTTACAAATTTAAGCGCCTGCGAACTTGCCGCGATTATAAATTAGACTTGGAGGGGGTAGGGGAAGGGAGAGAGACGGGGGGAGGAAGCGAGGCCAACTCGCAACTTTGCCTCCTCGTAATGGAGAACAAATTACCGTCTGCGTACTCTGCCGGGGTTAATGTGCTCCTTAGACCTAACTTTCTTAACCCTCATCACCCGGAGTCTCCCCCCCCACCCCCCATCTTCCTCCCTTCGCCTCAAGACACACCCACCCCCTGCTGCTAGCACCTCAATCCGAGGCTGCTGACGACGCATCGCTTTCCGCAATCAGACCTGTCCAACTTCTTCATATTGCACTCCCGAGATCATCAATAATGATAAAATCATATCCACATGTGGTACGATTGGTCAGCTGTTTGGTGTTACCGCGACGATTATGATTGGATCCCGTTCTGCGCAGGCGCAATGAAGGTGGCGGCAGCGCCTCTGATGGGTGGGAGGAGGAACCATCTATTCGTTCGCTGTCGGCCGGAGGGTGTACAACGCCGCACCCCCGCACCCAGTGAGCGAAGCGAGGGTTTCTGTGTAGTTGTGTGATTAAAACCTGCGCATTGCGGAATTAGCCTAAATTATGTGTAATGTCCAAAAAATGTATGCTCTGTTTCCAGCAGGCTTCTCTGATGCGGCAGTAAAACATCTGGTGATTTATTGAAGGGCTGGGAGTGAAAGGGGCGTATGCAACACGGAGTTGCAGTTGGCCATCGATTTTATGGCACCGCTTATTATTAAGCAGCTATACTGTACCGTTCAGTTTTTGGCGATTTTGCGACATATTAAGCTCTTTTTTGCAGTCAGCCCTTACTGTACACCAGAAACTCGAAAGCAATTACTTACAGTAGAATTCGCCGAATGAATTAGCTAGTTGTCAGTGAACTCCGCGCAATTATTTGGATGAGTCGATTAGGCGGCGGAAGATTTGCGTAATCCGATGCGAATACTTGCTGTATGCGATAATCCTTATTGCAATATGCAAAAATGACGATTCAGCATTTGAGTCGTGGTTCCCGCATGGAATTGCCAAACAGCAATTGCACAAATTTGTCGATTCCCCCTCTCTTTGCAACACCTTGAAGCCCCTTTTCCATGCTGTTATACAGCCCCCCCCCTCTCTCTCCCCCTCTTTTCCCTTCATTGTTATGCGTCGGGGGGAGCCTTGATTCTGGGTCCGTGGCTCCAAGCGTGCCGAGGCTTTATTGGTTCTGTTGAAACGGCGGGAGAGAATCGGGCATCAAACACTTCGCTCGCTGGATGCTGCCTTGGCTCACTCACTCACTCACCGTCGGGAAACCAACCCCTGTGCTCCTTCCTTCTTGTTCAATAAGACTCAATTAGGTGGCAACTATACACACTTAAACCACCCACTCGAGTTGTTAGACTACACTGTTTATCAAATTCGGGAATTATCCGCGTTCGAGTCTGCTGTACTTCATTAGAGAGCAACCCAGCAGAGAGAGAGAGAGAGAGAGAGAGAGAGAGAGAGAGAGAGAGAGAGAGAGAGAGAGAGAGACGTCATATACTGAAGAGTGTGTGGTGTATAATAATAATTAGAATGTAACGAGCGTGATTGCAGGTTTCCTCCTCTTCCTCACATGACGTGCCTCGTGTAATCCCCACAAAAGTTGAACCAGCAGCAGCAGCAGCTGGAGCCCCCCCAGGATAGAGAGATATTTCTACCACCTCCACAATACCCCAAAAATGGGATTGTGGAGAGAGATGATGTCACATGCAGCTCCATACTCTATACGCTTGTCCAGACAGAAAGAGAGAAAAAATCTGGCTAATAAAAAAAACAGACACTGAGGGGGGTGGAACGAGCTGGCCACACACACACACACCCACACAAAAAGGGGAACTATAGTAGTGGGCAGCAGTCTTTCTATTCATGGCTGCCTGTGATTACAGTACGACTCGGTACGACTCTTGCTGCTGACACGACCCTTTGTGTCCCCCATTCAATCACCTGCATACAGTGGTGCACATTATCAAGATTCGAGCCAGGCAGCAACCAGATAAGAAACAATTTGTGGGGTCTTAGTTACTTGTCATAATAATTGCAAATTCCCCCTGAATTGGCAGTGCAAAGAGGGCTACGAGGTGTCCCCAGATGATCCATGGATGGAAATCTTCTCTTCCTGCCGAGCGCATTGGCGGCGCTTTTCTCCAGCAGGCAAGAGTTTGTGCCGGTGAGAAATGGTCCGATCTGAAGCTCGCCGAGTGCTTGTGGTTCTCTGGGGTCGGATTAGAGAGAGAAGAGCAGCCTCCCATCCCCCCCATCCTCAATTTTGGCTCGGCTGCACTCCCCCACCACCACCACCATCCCAACTCAGGATCCAAGTCCAAAGAGGCAGGCGCCAACCCGAGTGGAAGGAAAACTCCGATTTCAGACCCAATAAAGGCAATAGCCCTACGCTTTTCAGAGAGGGGAGGGGGAGGTGGTCTCCTTTCTCCAGCACCACCAAAATTCCCTTTAAAGGTGCTTCTTCCACGACACGTGTTGGGGGAAGCTGGTGACACTGCGGGAATGAGAGAGAGGTCGTTGTCGCTTGTTATGCGGAAATGGGCCTAAAGTCCTCGCTAAATATTAAACGTGCAGTTTGCCTGGTTGTGGCTGGGTGTCAAGATTCCGCGCAGAAGCCTGTTCTTCCTTGTGCATGAGCAACACGTAACATTCAGCTCGTAAATAGAGCCATTCGGTCCGGAATGAAAACCCCCCAACCTTATGAATGTTTTCTCCCCAGTCCCAAAATCTCCGCCTTGTGTCCTCATCCTGAAGGAATATCAACCAGATGCTCCCCTAATTGGCGATTGGTCGCCAAAAAAAATCTGACCGCATATATAAATCAGAAAGTTTGTTGGTATGCATGTAACTGCTACCTAACACACTTTCCGACTACTGAGAGTTCTGAAACTTGGCACACTGGCGTCTTGTTTAGGGAAAAGTCTAAATATCCAAATTTTTGGATTTTGTTACTTAACTAAGGAAATTGTGGCGCAGTTATTTAATTTATCAATCACCCAAGTCCTTGCTTGTTTGAAGCTGAAATCTGTGGGCAAAAGGCAAGGGCGTTGATTGGTTGAGCATTTGAGCAAACGTGATGACGGTCTCATTAGAAGTGGAGGTTTGGAGAAGAGGGTGGTGGGGGAAGGATGGGGCCAGAGCAATCCATCCTCCCTCTGCCCTCCCCCCCCCCCCTCTTTCTAGCAAGCGAATTGTGCGCCGGTCGATGATTAATCTGACCTACACGGTCAATCAATGGCAGACCCGGGCGGGGCTGCCACACAAGAGAGAGAGAGAGAGAGAGAGAGAGAGAGAGAGAGAGAGAAAAGAGGAGAGAGAGAGGGTGGGGAAGGAGAGAGGAGGGGGAAAGGCAGGCAGGCGCCCAACTTTTAATGGAAGCGTTATCGATTGACCGAAGCATGGAGGCGAGCAAAAGGGAGGGAGAGGCAGCCAGGGAAAGGGAGGGATGAGTGACATGCGGACGCTCTGCAGCCAGCCAGAGACTCAGGCTGCTGGAATATAATGGACGGAGAAGGGAACGTTCGCGGAGAGACGAGAGATCGAGAGAAAAAATAGAGGAGTCGAGGGAGGAAAAACGACAGGAGTGACCAAAAATATTCTGATCGTCATGCAAAACCAGGGCAACAGTCGACATAAAATGGCCAATAGAAATCCCTCATTGTTAAAACAATAGGCCAGTTAAGGTTGGCAACATTGTCCACGTCAGAAATCACACTGTGGACTGGGGAGGCTTTTTAGTCCGGAGTAAACATTGCGGTGGGTCAGGGGTTGATGGGGGGAAAAAAAATCAAAGGCCATCCCCCCACGCTGACGGGGGGAGAATCGAGAGGGGCTTCTCTTTATTATTGATTGCGTGTAGTCAGACTTGGGTCACTTTTCTTTTAGCTGGCGGATGGATTGGTTGTTTCAATCTTTCAGGACGACACTTCAGTAAAAGAGATTTACAGAGCAGGGCAGCATGAGGAGGATGGTTTTTTGAACATGGGCTGCGGGGCTTATAAATCCATTGTTATTTGGGTCGGAAGGCTGCGGTTCCCTATTTGGACGGAAGACAGCCAAATCCCATCCGAGCTCCTTTGCGACGCCAGGTATATTTTAAAAAATGATTACATTTGAGAAAAAGTCGCTCGCAATAAACTCCAAGGCATACGTTCAGGGTGTTTCCCCCAATGATTCAGCCTCATTGCTCAATAACATAATACGGCGAATACAGCCTACGACTCTTCCATCGCTTTGCTGTGCCCAATTCCTCCAACAGTACATAAGTCATTAGCAAACCCGCTGTCGACAGCACGGGACATCAGACGTGTCCAACTCCAAATCCGTCCAGTGTCAGAGAGCAAAGCCTAGTAAGGACGTGACAGTCACAAACAAGAGAAGGAAGCAAAAGGTGTCTTTTGCCGTTTCTTTTCTCTCTCTTCTTCTTCTTCTTCTTCTTCTTCTTCTTCTTCTTCTTCTTCTTCTTCTTCTTCTTCTTCTTCTTTTTTTGAGCCCAGCAGCAGCATTGCTTCTAGAGGAGGGTATAGGGTGGGGATGGGAAGGATTGTGTGTGGCATGGCTGGAGGGATGATTTGGGCGAAGGCTCTTTCATGCTTCACGGACCCGCCAACCCTTTTTGCAGCTGGGTGGGGGGGGATATAGATGCGGTGGGTGGGTGGGATGAGAGAGAGAGAGAGAGCATTCAGAGGCGCTCGGTCGGGCAGGCATCCTCGAGTTTCATCGGGGATTAGGGAGGGGGGAGAGGACTGAGGGGGGTTTGAAGCCTGGGGTCCATGGTGCCAGCAGCAGGAGAGCAAGAGAAAGACCAACCAACCAAACGGCTTGATTTACATTCGCTGCCTGCTGCCACAGCCTCACTTTGGAGATTTCAACCTTTGACACTCGCAAGAGAGGCAACGCGTCTATGTCACACGCCCTTAATATTGTGTGGCTTGCCGGACCACTTTCAATCAATCAATCCCGTGACGCATGGTCCGCAACGTAGTCTTATCGCCACTGACGAGGCCGCTCTTGTCCGCGAGTGACTGATGACATTCATTTGAGGCACTGCCTCGCTCTATTCGCACCACTGGCACTCCTGCTGGCCAATGGGAGATGATACACAAAAAGGCCGCATCTGCACATTATATGAGGTCGGATAAGCCAGGTCTCCAACAATGGGGCTGTAAGGCAGAGAGGGCGGTTAAGACGCTGCAAACACTGCTCTGTGTGCAGTACCCCTTCAGCCCCAGACGTCCATTACACAAAGTTTGCTTCTCTTGGCCCGGTGTATAGCGCGGCGCAGCAGGTATTTAAACAGCGCCAACTCTCTGCATGGGACTGTCCCCCTGAATTAAACAAGTTTTCAGAAAGTCAGTCCACAATAATTATTTCGCCATCTCTGCTCAAGCTGTATGAGGTTTCGGAGGAGTGCGTCCCCCAAAACTTGTTGCCTCCCTCCTGCTGTACTGTACATCAGACGAACAGACTTCCCGAAGACAGTAGCGTACCTGTCACGCTGTCACACCTCATCAAGTCCCCAATTAGCAATTATTGCTCCAATTGCTGACAGATTCTCCACCGAGCTTATTGAAAGCCAGGCACATAGTCCATTCCAGCAGCCAGTGCATCACCTCGCTTCTTGATCAAATTTTACAAGATCATAAAAAAGTTCTCGATCGTCGCGTACGAGTCCAGCAAGCCATAGTACCCACCACCAGTCTGCGTCACCTGCACCTCTCTGGCCGCATTTAAGTGTATGGAACACCCCCCAATTACCCCCCATCGATGAGGACCCCTCACCCTCCAGCAGCACTTCCCACGAAATAATTAGGCTGTGGGTGTGCTATGATTATGCATGGAGGGATGAGATATGGACCTTTCGGAGCAAGGGAGTGACTTTGAAGGAGGACGTGGGAGAGCGGGAGGAGTCATGCTGCTGCAGCCTCTCTGATAAGGGTCGGATGCTGGGAGGGTGGTGGGGAAGGGATCGGAAATTTCAACCCCCCCAACCCCATCGATGTACGTGCGCCTGCATGTAATCAACCCCTCTCTGATCGGGGGGGACCCCCACCACCAGCATGCACCTAAAAAGGGATTTATGGCGATTTTCCATCGGGGGGGTTCCAGAAACACATACGTAACCCCTTAACTCGACGCCTCCTTTCACACCCCATTCACGCCCTTTCCCCCCAACCATCAGGATCATCATTCGGAGGGAAAAGGTTACCACCCAAAATGTAGGCTGCAAGTTACGCCAACTGAACCAACTGAACACTGTGGGTGGAATTTACGTCCCACTACTACAAAGTACTTACTGCTAACTTAGCAGCATCTCAGCAGGTGTTAAGGACGAGGAACAAACCATTGCTGTCTCTACCCATATAGTGTCAGCAGCAGGGACGAAAATTCGACACTGTCTATAATATTAAAATCAGTCGTAGTATGACCGAGGCTTCTGATTGGTCCGCCGTATATTGTTACTGCGGCGCTTCCGATTGGCCCCCCCATTCTGCGCCTGCGCAATTGGGGAGAGGCAGCGCCTCTTGGTGGGTGAGACGAGGAACTAGTATTAAAAGTGCGACTTTCTCCGGGGGCCCCATGTAATAGCTCCCCAGACAGTCTTCTTACAAGACACGTGCCTTGTGAGATCAAGAGTTTGATGTTGAGGGGGTGCTTCCGGGTGCGGCGCAATTAACCGGTGATATTATTACACCCTCAAACCACTCCCTGCTCCCCTCCCTTCGCCTCCCCCAAAATGCCATCCAGTAAATTGCACTCGGCAAAAAATGAAGCGGTCCGCAATATTGGCTGTTTATTACTCCGAAACCGACATTATTCATTCGCTTAACTCGGAACACGCTATTAAATAAACACAATAATGCCAGATTTGACCGTTCACACGGCCGTATTGCTGGTTTACAGGAGTCCATGGCGTTTAATGCGCTTCTCATCTGTTCATAATCGCAGCAGCTCCGAGAGGACTCCAGGCAGCAAGCAGCCCATCATCATAACCCCTCATTACTTTTATTACACACGGTGCGCGTCTGACGCACTCTTTTTATCATTTGCGAGTACTGCAACTTGCTAAAGGATTGTTGCTATTTAATGCATACAGGAATAATAAAAAAATCTGGCGAAATAATTTTTCAGAGAGTCCCTTGCCCCCTTCCCTCCCTCCAACATCCACTTGGGCATGACGAAGACCAGCTGGGAATATTTTTGCTCTATAAAAGCCACAAAAATCCCATCCCCACTCCCCCCCCCCCTCACCCAGCCTCCCATAAAAATGAGAGAGAGAGAGAGAAATCCATCTCGCTTTCCGTGATGATAGAACATGCCGAATATGTAATGCTTTCAAATGAGATCGAAAAAACTTGTTCAGGAATTTTGCTTTGACGGTGGCCATTCCCACTCTCCACATGTATGACGGTAAAGTGTTGTTTCGAATTTATTCCCTTGTGTTTCCCCCCCTCCCTTTGCTACCACCGGCAATATCATGCACTTTTGTATTCTGCTCCTAACACTGCGCACATTTCCTCCCATGTTGCCAAACTGTTGGAAAAGAGAGAGAGAGAAAAAGGTGAAACTTCTCTCTTTATACAGTTATATTCACAGAGTGGAGTTATATTGCTGCCAGTTCACTTATGGTTGTTGACGCCAAGTCCCCGAATAATTCCTCGCTTGATTACCTGTCCAAATGGGGAAAGTTTGACCCTTGATTGGCTGCCAGTCCGGCGTAAGCAGCCAGGGGTGCCAACCGGGGTTAAAAATAGCCCCGACGTGACACACCGGATTGTTGTAAACATCGCCCACCCGCAGGCTAGGCATATATACCAGCCACAACAGTTCAAGACAACAAAGATGACCTATCCAGGGGATGCAGATGTGCCCAACAATGAAGCAAGCTATAATCCGCCCGGACGTAATAATCGAGGGCATTTTGAGGCTCGTTACCGGTTATTTTGTGCTCAACACCGAGTTGATCGCCCTCCCTTGAGGTTCAGGCCCAACAAAAATTGAGTGGGGGCGGAATGAAAAGTGAGGGAATATAGAGTGCACTGTACATGCGTATACATATAATATCCCCCATGCAGACAGGCATATACACGAAGCACGGGAGGAAAAAAAATGGCCCAATAGCATTGCGGGTTGCCTGGCCCCCAGGATGCCACTCTGTAGAGACATGTTCAGGAGGGGTGGTTTATAGAAAAATGAATTCATAGAGAGAGAGAGAGAGAAGTACGGGATTTTTATTCTCTCTCTCTCTCTCTCTCTCTCTCTCTCTCTCTCTCTCTCTCTCTCTCTGCTATAAAAATGGAAGTGGGTGGTTGGGTGGCCTGAGGGGAGGGGGTGGTGGGAAGCCCAGACCGAAACTGGGTCCGTATGAAATCGGGCGCTGGCCATCACAATCACCCATCCATTCATCCAGCCGTGCATACATAATTAACAGAATTAGCCCGGAAGCGGAGCTTTTCATGTTTGTATAAAAATGAACATGGTTAATCCGAATTTGGAACAGGGGTGGCCAGGGAGGGAGGGAGGGAGGGGGGACTCTATAGATGCAGCGGAGCAAACTGGATCCCATCTCATTAGAGTACTCAACGGGAAAACAATCGCACTTCATTGTACTTTGCACTGATTTATTTACCGGCTGGGAGAGAGAAACGGGGGGGGGGGAGAGAGGTAAAAAGCAGTAGCTGCAAAGAGACTGCTCAAATCTATGCAGTACGATGCACCTGCATTTAGGCAAGAGACGGAAGATTATCAAAAAAGTCGTAACTGCATTGCACCTTTCAGATACCGCTTTTTTTTTTGCTAATGACGGCAGCTGTTTCCGTGCTAGCGCGCACTTTCTCGGGATTCTCTCTTATACATCTGCATCGCAAAACTGTCGTCCATGATAGCTAAGTTGGCTTGGTTACAAACTGAGTAATCTCATGACACTCGACTTAGCGATACGGATGTTAAAAGGCAGCAGGATTTGTAAATATAACCATAAGGGGATTTAAAAAAATCATGGGATATAAGCCGGTGTTTTTTGATGGCTGCCTAATATTGGATAGAGCCGGGGCCTGCATCCATGTGATGAATCAATTAAAACTTGTTTTTCCGGCCACTCTCTCCAGGCCCACTAATCCACTCTATAGCTCATAACATACAGTGCAATCATGCGGGGCATGACCATTACACTCAGGCTGTTTGGTCCCTGAATCCGACAAACATCTAGGATCAATTTGTGAACACCAGGGGATCAGCGCATGTGGACCTGTCATTTGGTCTTGCCAGATACAGCCAACAGCTATAGGTGTCACATTATTATAATTATTATATAATTATAGCCAGGTACTTGATGCTGCAGTATCGGAAACAAATCGAATGTTTTCGCTGTATCTCGAGGGCCATTTTTTTCTTCCCGCAGCATGCATAATGCAGAGTGTACCGAGTGAGTTTTTACAAGCCGTAATGCATAACCGATAACGATGTTTACGTCGCTGTAAATTTTTTTGGGAGCGTCGGAAAAACCCTGTCGCTGCTGCGTGTTTGTTGATAACCAGTTAGCAGGCACCAGCTCTTGTTCACGAGATTTTGGGGGGTGCAGGGGCAGAAGCTCTCATCCGAATTACTAAACCAGCAATCCCACAATCCAGCTCAAAACGAAATTCAGCTCCCCCCCTACCCCCCTACCCCCCACCCCCCTGGTCCAAAAATCCAACCCAAATATGTAATCAGGGCCTCAAACCCTCAAAGCCACAATCAATCCCGCTACTCCCTGGGCATTAAAAGATTATCCTTACAAAATGTTGTCTCTGCATATGAGAACGAGTCGGAAATTAACAGCCCCCGGGATGTAAATGACTGAACCAGACATTATATTTTTGGGGATGATGGGGGAGGGGAGGGGAATCAAAATAATTGATTCCGGAATCAGCATAAGCCCGGGCCAGCAACGCGCAGTGTGCTGTGCGTTTGCCTGGCAATTCACGCGGATGATTTAGCAGACATTGCCCGGATAATAACACTTATCTGCATATTTACCCAACGCCTATCGCCGGGACAGCATTAACAACTCATCGCAATGGAGTTATGGATCACCCACTTAAACTGTTGTTTGTACAGGGTGAATCAGAACTTGAAGGCATAAATCTGGAAATCAGCTGTTGGGTGGCCATCATGCTTCAGACTCCTTTTGGAGGGGGAGAAGAAGATGAGCTGAGGGGATGCTGCTGGGGGGCTGCGTCTCCTCCCAGTAATTACTCCATCCCTGGATTGATCGCTGCTTTATTCGGAGTTTCTCCCCCCTATCCCAGGCCCCCCGGAAAAGCCGCCTTTTCCCCTCCCCCGAGGAGCCTCACAGCCCCCAACCAATGAGACACAATTATTCAGCAGGCTTGATCCTCCGTCGTCATTACAGCCACTTTCCTCTCATGTACTCGGAATCACCTTACTCACGCAATTACTCGCTCCTGTTGACGGACGACACGCATATTGCATTATTTTTTTTGGCCCGGAGTTTTACAGAAGCAATCAGCAGTTGGTCGGAATCAATGCATAATAACGATCCCGAACTGTATAAAATGAGCAGGAATATGGTCTTAACATTATACAGCACATTGGCGATCATAGGGAGTTGAGATACTCCGCTGGAGTATTTTCTAATGAGGTGGCACCAATTGCGTATATGCCGCCGAATAGTCTGTTCTTTGTTTTCTCCATCCAGCCCACAGTAAGGGAAAGGGAAGGCAGATCCAGTTAGAGAGCGGGGTTGGCCATAATGGACTGCCTAATCTGTCCCCATTAGCCAAACAACCCTTCCGGACCCCCCAGACGCACTTGGAAACACCATCGCTCCATTTACAACCCAACAGATGCCTTCTATATACCCCCCATCCATCCTTTTAAAAAAACATGGCTACGGGTAAAGCACCTGGGCCGATCCATCCTGGCATCTAGGCAACCACACTTGCAGGGACGGCTGCATCAGGATAAGCCCGAGCACAAGTTATTGCCAAGACTCCTGCGGGTTTGGAACGATTTGACGGGAATCGTCGTGGGTTCAACAAGTGCAGCACTTAAACTACGTCGGTCCTTCCCTTCCCCTCCTTCCCTTTCCTGTGATTCATTTCAACCACTCTTGTTGGCGAGGCTGCCTCTCCTTGAGTCAACGACCCGCTGTAATTGCCCGTCCAGCTATTTTATTGAATTGTGGGGCCCATTGGACTCATGAAGCCAAGCCGACCCATCACTACTTGCGGTGCTTTGCCCAACAGACGCAGAAGAGAGAGAGCAGCCATCCCATCGTCTCTAATGCCTCGTTACTCCAAACTTGCTGACGGAAGTTGATGCAGTGTTGAACTGTCGTCAGCTGGGAGGAGAGCACCTACTAATCATTTGAATAAGTTCTAAGTCCAAATACCTGAGAGATGGTGCGGTTTTTTTTTTTTTTGCCATTTTCTTATCCATCTCGAATTCGTCCAAAATGGTGTCATTTTCCTCCCACAGTCTCTCTTTCTCTCCACAGAGTTTTGTTGCCGAGATGAGCAGTTTCCTATCGTTTCCAAGGGAGCGGCAATCTGGGCCTTCCAAAGTAGTTAGCCAGCAAGGATCCGAGCCAGGCTGCAGTCTCTCCCTCCAATCATCTCATTCTCCCTCTCGTCCCCCCACCCTCCCTCTCCCCCCCCGTCTCTCTTCTATACTATATAGAGCTTCAGGACTATCCTACTTCCAGGCCAGAACCTGATGACCCTTCAATTTGATTTGTGCGCGAGCTGCAGCCACGTCCGCCAGGCAACCCAGCCACGCCGAGCAAACACACCAATTAATGAGGAGGAGGATCCACTCCCTTGCTTTAGCCTGCCTCCCCATGGCTGCTGGCTGCCATGGCGACCTCTCTCTCTCTCTCCCTCTCTCTTCTCTCTCTTGATGGGGAAAGAGAGTTGAGCCCCAGCATCATCAGAGGCATTGGCTTGCTGCTGGCCATTGTCCCCCCCTTGCCTAGCTAGCCTCCTCACAAAGGAGTCTGGCCATCATGTGTGTGGGTGTGTACCATGGTGATAAGTGGCCACACGAATGGAAATAAAAGGACTCGCGGGTTTCATTCAGATTGTATATATACTGGGAGGAGATGGATGGCCGGAGAATAATGGGCCATCTTGCTCCTTTTCTCATTTCCTTTTGCAGTTTTTGGGGGGGAGCTGAGATTGCTCTGGCCACAAGAGTAACCTGGGAGGATCAAATGACCAGAATGTACCAGATCAATGGGGAATCAGTTGCGGTTACTGCAATAAACAGTTTGAAGAGCGCAACAAATAATTATGTCGCAGGTTACTTCTCATTCTGCTGGTTGCGGGGGTAAATAGCGCCACACCTGCCACACGCGCTGCATTTATTTCGCGTTAGTCGCGCTATTTTCATTAAAACTACTGCATAAAGGCCTCCATTTTTAAAACCAATAACACCGTTGTGACCTGTTAACGATAGTAAATATTTGAAACAGAGTGGGCAATTGCTCTGCATTCGGCCACCAGCTTTTGTTCATTAATTAACTTCTACCTGCCAGCATATATTGGCCGAATCGCATAATGATTAATTAAATTTTTCTTGCCCCGTTTGGCACGCACGAGTGTGTCTCACTCTACATGATGTTCCATCAGTTGCATTGTACATTTTAGGTTTTTTTTTTTGCATCAAGCTGCGTAATTTATTATGGCTACTTTTAGCAATTTTTTTGTAAGGCGTGAAAAAAATATCGTATGTCCAGCTGGATATTCCGCGTATTCCTTAACCCTACCTGGGCTCAACTGGCGCGTCCGAATGCGCATCACCGCTCTCCCGCCGTGACGTCACATGCGGGTGTTGGACGCGCTCTAGGACACGGGCCATCGTGCCTGCGCAGCATAAGAATCCCCATCGGAAGAAGCAATCCCAGCGATGGCTGCTGTAGTGTATTGGTAGCGCTCTGGCCTATAGATCAGAAGGCTGCAGGTTCGAGTCCCCGTTAGGCTTCTTTTTTTTTACCCCCTATTTTTTTCGTCGTCTTTTCTTACGTGAAGATA
>JYFJ02008945.1:0-11013 GCA_000934665.2 Catajapyx aquilonaris | reverse complement strand
ATCTAGAGCCGCTCTGAAGTGTCGCGATCGAACCGAGGAGGGACACTCCGGCAGGAAATGACGTCCTTCGACTCGGGTGGCTGCCAGTCTAGCTTCTCAGTCGGCCAACTCATTGCCTTTGAATCCCGCATGTGCTTTGACCCAACAAAGCTGGGAATTACCCCCGGAGCCATCGAGAAATACTCGTGCCTGCAATGCATGGGAGGACTCGGTGCGTGGGTTCGCAATGGTTTGCAGAGCCGACTTTGAGTCTGAAACAATCCAGACAGAAATGCCAGAAAACCTGACGGACGCCAATTCCAAACCCTTCATAATCATGAACAGCTCAATGTCAAAAATGATGGCCGACGGAACAAAAGGGACGCTGTCCACGTGCAGCACCCGATAGCGACGATCGAGGACCACGATGGCACCACAGAGGCTCTGGTGAAATTGGTATCACCTCATGTGGTGATCCCTCGTCTTGTGTTCCCTGGAAAGATCAATACTTTAACAATATTAGAATGAAGAGTGTTGTAATAGGCAGTTGTAACACTAGTAATTTCACTATTTCAGGTGCCAGCCAAAGAGCTTAATACTAGGAAGAGTGGAAAAAGCGGTTTCCAAGCGTCGCCACTTTTTGGCCAGTTGTTTAGTCAACGTGTTTGGCTGTCGGCCACTACGCGGCGCCACTTGGCGGCACCGTCGAGTGCTGTCGAGAGGAATTTCAATAAACTGTGTTGATTTAATATCAAGAGGCACATAATTAAGAGTTATAAATCTAAAAACTGACCAATATGAGGTCGTATGCGGTTAAGGCACTAATTTTGGACTCGAAACTGATATTCGACGCAGCTTGCCACCCTGCATCTAACAATCCAAATAATCACCTCGTTGCTTAGAAATCACGTTCGAATTTTGAAATAGAACAAGTTCCAAGGCCGGCATAGTGGGGCGTAGACGGTCGGGGGTTGGGTGCCGAGTGATACTACTGCTGTTCGCGCACGGGGTCTCGGATCGCATTCTTTTCATTACCAACACGAGTTCACGGTATAGAAGAACAACCCCGACCCGCCACAAGATGGACATAGCAGCGGGGGGTATATCTTCCTGTCATGACCATGTTCAGCATCATGACCAGTATGTACAGTAGCCTACCGTGGTGTGTATTGTATAGCGCAGAGTGTGGGATTATTGTAGTGGCAATAAACTTCTGGCAAACAATTTGCTTTTCGTGATGGTATTTTATTCACAGGTCTTCTGCATCGTGTTTCGTCGTCATTTTTTACACGGTCAACGAGAGTATACGAGTACTTATAGCTTATTTCCAACCTCTGGGGCTTTTATTGCCATATTTCCGGCACTGCCTCGATCTACCGCATTGTACAATACAGTATCGAGTTTGGCTGTCGATCGCCAGGTGGCAGGTCAGTCGATTGGAGACACGGTTGCTATGCTACCAGCTGTTTTTTCCACTCTTCCTAGTATTAAGCTCTTTGGTGCCAGCTACACATTCAGAGTAGAGAGATGTGGCTCATGGCTTCTGGGAACGTTGGAACTTCCCCAATTGTCTGGGGGCCATGGATGGGAAGCATGTAACTTTTCGTGCTTCCCTTAAGGATGGGTCATACTATTACAATTACAAGGGGAATAACAGTGTCGTTCTCATGGCCATAGTGGATGCCCACTACCGTTTCATATTAGTTGACGTGGGAACAAATGGCAGGGTAGGTGACAGTGGGGTCTTCAAGAAGACCCAGTTTTATCAGGATCTAGTGCCGGCACACTTGCACATCCGAGAAAACATGCCACTGCCTGGGGGTACAACTCCAGTCCCACATGTATTTGTTGCAGACGATGCCTTCCCATTACAGACCAACATCCTCAAGCCCTACCTGCATCGTGGTCTAACTAAGGAGCAAAAGATATTTAATTACCGCCTGAGTAAGGCTAGGAGGATGGTAGAGAGCACGTTTGGCATTCTAGCAAACAGGTTTAGAATTTTCCTGAGCCCCGTCTGCTTCTCAGCTGAGAAATAAATGTGCAAATGTGAAGTTTTCAGAAATATTCTGGATCTTCGGATAGCCAGAAAAAAAGAAAAAAAAATCCAGGCAGTCCATTCTGGGGCATTTTGTTATAGGCAAATAAATGCATGCATAAAGGCCCATACACACAGGCCGTCGACTCATGTAAACAAGCGCAACCCATTGTTTAGAGCTTGTTTACATGGGTCATGATTGGTCCGCGGCGTCAACGCAACCGAAAACCAAAACTGTCGACGGCCTGTGTGGATGGGCCTGACGGTCTCAGATGCCAAAAACGCTGCCAGTCTTTGCAGGTAGGCACGAGCTTCCTCGCCCATGATGTAGCAGTGCAAAAAGCTGTACAAAGGGTGAACAAGTACATGCCAGTAAGCACGTCCAATTGTTGAAGTGCAACAGCACTCCAGTGCATGTACATGGGTAGAATGTGATCTCTGCTTGGTCTGGCTGGTAGCACCTCCCAGCGGCTGAAGTCAAGTATACGGGACATTCGCCGAATCAATTAGGAAACAGTACCTGCGGCTTGCCTCCCTTTGAATCGTTGTTTTGCTTCTGGGTTTGAAGTCCGGGAAGTGACCAGGGACCCCGGAATTAATTCCTCAAGCTGAAGCAGAATGCATATGGAATCATTGTCATCCTAAATTGTTATCTCTCAGTTCGAATCGTAAGTTGCTAGGTGACGAATAACCTCTTCAGATAGGTACAGATTTTGAGGTGATTATAGCAGGGAATAGCCCTTTGTCTTGGTGATGCTGTATGGCTTTTTGTAACCGCAATAGTACTGTCCATTGTTGTGGCCCTGCCAGGCACGGTACGGAGCCCGTGCATGATATTTTTAGTTTTTGCGGAGCGATAGCGGAGCTGGGCGCTTATTGTGGGTTTGTATTTACCTCCAGAGTCTGTTAAACCAACTAATGGACATGCGGCGTCACAATCCGCCCGCCTCTACCCTACTCTCCCCTCCAATCATGTCCACGACTCACTCTGCAGACATACTACTGCACATGCTCAGAAAACACGGCTGGTGTGACCTCATGTCGTACTTCTGCAGCAACCATCGTAGCATTTTTTGCCACCTCGTTCCCAGCACTCCCAACCCCGCCGCGTCTCTAGATGCGGATAAACGATAAACTTTCCAGATTTTCATTGTTGCCTAACGCTTTCTTGAGCTGGAATGTTTGTTCGTAACCTAGCAACTTGCGATTCGAACTGAGAGAAACAATGACACCATCTGTATTCAGGTCCAACTTGAGGAATTAATTGCGGGGTCCCTGGTCACTTCCCGGACTTCAAACCCAGAAGCGAAACAACGAGTCAAAGGGTCGGCAAGCCGCAGGTACTGTTTCCTAATTGATTCGGCAAATGTCCCGTATACTTGACATAAGCCAACATTTTAGCAAGCATGCCAGACTGTTTCCTCAGAATCCTGGTTCAAGAAGCTGCATTCCCGATGGCCTGCATGGCTTGTCATGCCGACATTCTCCTCATGCAGTGCATTGATTCCATATTAAACCCATATAATAATGGTAAATTACCACAACCACCAATGAACCATTTGAACTACCAACTCTCTGCTGGAGTGTCTCTCTCTAAAAAATATATATACTTTTCCCTAGCAAAAAAAGGTTGTTTTACACTACAGTGTACCTGATTTAGTTCAATAAATGTGTGGAAAGTATTTTGTTTGATGGCATACAATTTTGAGCAGGAGGGAACCATTCTGCCTGTTCAAATCAAGTATGCAGGAATGATACTGGCTTATATAGTCATGCACGAGGAAAAGGTGCAGATTAGCCCCCTGGGTCTTCATCCTGACTGCCACCTTCACGTTATTCCCACCAGCAAGGGGTCTCTTGATGGAATAAGCTTCAGACACTCGCTCCACACCTCCAGTGTGACTCCATACAGATGTTTCACCAGTGTTTTCCAAGGCATCCAACTGTTCGGCTGTCACCATTGAGGGCGGGATTCGTTTGGTTGAGCCCCTCTCCCTGTGCAGCTTGAAGACAACTCTTCTGACAATGTCAGACAGTTGGAGGAACCATTTGTGCATGTCATACCAAGAATTCCACCGGGTGTGGACTTGTCGAATTAATTTTATGCACTGCACTGATGAGGTGCTTTACCCTCGTCCGTTTGCATAGCGAGCAGCTCAGTGGTTGCTACTTCAGTGTTCTTGAGGAAACGCACTATGGCTTTCATTTTCATCAGCAGGCTTCTGAGAAGATAGCAGCTTGTAGCATCTCATGTGTTGGACGCACTGTTGTTGGTTCAATTCCATAGTTGTACTTCTCCCCCCCTATGAATTCTTTCATGTGTCAGTAAATTACACTGTTGTGCAAAGGTTTTCTTGCAAACTGGCAAGCGATATTCATAAAACTGCTTTATATCAGTGAAATCGGACACATTAAAATATAGTGAGTTTTTACGGGAAGGTCAAATGACCACACAATTTCCTTTTCCACATCCATTACATGCTTATCCAAGCATATGAAGTATTGTTTTGGGCCTTTGTTGTCACCAACAGCGATAATGTAAGGTTGCACCATCTGACTTGGTCACAACCTCCACATCTTCACCTATCTGTCGGGAAATTAAAGAACTATAGCTATTGATACCCCATCTTGGGATGTAATTTAGAGAGTAATTTAAAATACCGTTGATTCAAATAAATCTGCAAGAGCAGGTTTCATATAATGAGTTTGTCTTATACAAAACAGACTACATGTCTTTGCATGGTCAATTACATTTTAATAGATCGTGGAGTTTTTTCACTGCTTGCCTTTGAGATCCCGACAGCCACGGCCAACTCAGACGACTTCATGTTACTGTCTTCCATGACCAGATGTTCCTCTTTTTGACATAAGTATGTCACTTGCAGTTGCCTCCACAGGTCGTACAGGGCGAGGGTCATCTTCGATTGACACCCGACCCCATTTGAATTGCTTGCACCAGAATTTCACCTGGTACGTAGAAGGAGCATCGTCGCCGTAGACTTTCTACATACGTTCATGGACATCACTAGCTTTCATACCCTCCAGCGTGAGAAACAAATTATTGAATGGTGCTCAAGTTTTTGTAGATCCATGCCTGCTCGCACTGTCACACGTTCACAGCAGGACAGCTCAATGACTTCTGAACCGATCCGGATGAAACTTGCACAAATGAGTAGGCAGGGTTGGAAATATATGACATTTAAATTTCATGTTGCCGTGTCATTTCTTTCATACCGAGGTAGATTACTTCTTGACCCTTTTTCAAAGCATCAGATCTACTAACCTTCATTTTTCATTCATTCATGAGGCTGACACGGCGAGGAGGCTGGAAGCCGCTTCGTTAGCCAAAATACCAAACTGCCATCATTTTAAACCCATGGCTTCAATTACTTTATAATTATTATGCCAATTATTTTGTGGTGAAATATATGCCCCATCACCCTTTAGGTTCATGGCCGTGTGCTCATCATAGGCTCCAAGTTCTGTTGTGTAATGTTTTCATGAGTATCCTTGTATAGGATGTCACAACATCTGAACAGGAGCAGATGAAGTACAGTAAAATAAAGTACTGTACGTTACGGCCTCTTCCGTTATCAATGAAGGTTGTTTGTATTCCGCGTGATATAGTTACATCCAGTTCCCCCGCCTTCATTTTCTTGTTGTTTCTCCCCTCATTTGATGATGATCGTTATTGAGACGGAATGTGTCCTTACATTTGGAGTTTAGAGACATGGAGGTAATTCTTAGAGAAAGTAATGACCTGCGGAAGATTTCTTTCAGCGTGTGGTTGAGGACATTGGTGATTTTGCCAGCCCTTCTTTATACGAACGTCGCATACCGTACTACAATGCAGGTCGTGTAATGTGGATAGACTTATACTGCCTGGAACGACATTCAAGGTGTCATGGATCAGTTCCCGAGCCTCTCAGAGACTGGGAGTCTTGTAGTTGTATCACACACTGGACTTTTGTATTAATTCCCTCGAAGAGTTGCAGAGGGAGTCATACACAACCTTCACATAAATGTCCCTGGTTCTTCTTCCGTTCGCATGTTTTATTCTTTTCATGGGACTTGGCCCCCCTAAGGGGACTTGAATTCCTCTCTGCACTCTGTGTACTTGAATTGTTTCTCACCCAACTACTTCATGAAGGTTCAACCTACAAGTAGAGGAGTGCCTAAATCACGAACCAGATTTCTACTGGAAAATTTGCTGCGTCACTTCATTGTGTCTGCATATCCATAGCCAGTTTGTCTTATGGTGACCCGGCAGGCAAGCCATCCCCTGCCGGCCTCACCTCACGGGCAAATGTCCCCTGACTCCATCGGCCTCCAAACATATCCTGTCCCTTGCTCTTTTTCCCTCCAAAAACCGTCAAGGCCAGAGTCGGCCAACTCTGCCTCGATCTCCACAAGGTCCGTGCCTTGGCTATAAAAGAGCAGCACCAAGGCACGGGCCACTTCACTTCATCTGCAGCCTTCAACCAGAGACGACCGACCTCCGATCTTCGCAGCAGGCAGCACGACCTCCAAGCTCCGCAGACGCAGCAGCCGCAGCAGCAGCACATCAGTCAACGGTCCTTTTCAGGACCAGCTTTACAAACGGCCCTTTTCAGGGCCAACACGAGATTCCGTAAAGGGTCACCAAAGTCTGATGTCGTATTTTGCTTGTGGCATCATAAAGGGACGATTTTTTCTTATCAATTTCATAGTGGGCCAATGAAATTACCACAATGGATGCATAATCATTATGGAATATTAAAATTCCGTGACCTAATCAGGATTTTCTTTTTCCAACAACTGGGATCGTGTTCCTCCGAGATTTGGCCTTCTGTGGCTTTTTTCAGACACTTTGCAAATGACTGGTATTTTGTCTCCCCAACAATGAGTAATGAGATTGGGACACATGCAAATAGGTTCTGCTAACAAACATCTACTATCATGATGTGTTAAGACTTGTTTCCCATCTTCTTTGAGGTCCTCAATACCGCAGCCGGTGATCCCTGTCGTGGCCAGGTCCGATGAGGATGGTTCTGGTGTACTCTTCCGCTGGGCATCCCATCGTCTCGCAGTAACTTTGGAAGGCGATGTAGGCATCCACGTTGGAAAAGGACCCATCCAGATGGTCCTGGATATGAGCCTGCCACTCGGGGGTCCATCCAAGTGTGGTGGCGGACGAGGAGCCAAAAGAGTAACTCCTGGGTGATCTCTTCATCCTCCTCGGAGAAGGACCCATCCAAATTCTGCTGATCAGGATAGGGACCAAAAGCTCCGTCCGGCTCCGGCTGGCGAGGCTGGACGTCAGGCTGTCGGTTTGGTGGCAATACTGCCACCAGCCGATGCGGTTCCTCCACCTGGCACAGCGACGTCTCCTTTTCCTATCAGGTTCCCCTGCTTGGCCGATGGCAGAGAGCAGGTGTCTTCTTCCATCTCCAGCTGGATATGCCCACCTCACAAATGGGTCTTTTCTCGGTCACTTACACCGAGAAGGGTCAGCCTCCGGGCTACTTCTCCAAAAAAAAAAAACTCCGCCAGCGCCCGGAGGATGATCTGGATCGACCTGCACATCTTGCCTCCTTGGAGTATACTAACTGCTGAGTCAATTTCATCTCCCCATCCCTGGTTTTATTTATATTGGAAGGCCACCACTCCATCGAGGAAGTGCCGTTGTTTCTAATAATAGTTTTGAGGACAACCGATAGGTGATAATATGTCTCGCCAACAATGAGTAATGAGATTGAGACACATTCAAATAGGTTCTGCTTACAAGCATCTACTCTTATGACATGTTAAGAGTTGTTTGAGGTGATATTATTAAGTGTTTTTGGGCTATTTTCTTAGGAAAACTATCGCTCGCTACTATCTGATTCTTTGACCCCTCACCATAACGAAAATGCGATATATTCGAAGAGATTCTCCCAACAAATATCTAGTCGCGTGATTTTCTGTATTAGGCGGGCAGTTGATAGTAGGCTATATGTATATGATTTTGGTAGTCCCTCTATTTAGTTTTAACACGTCTGGACAGGAATCAGTATGCTGTGTTTCCGGGTGAACTGTATCACCCCAATTCTGGGATCATGTTAAACTCACAGTGATCATATTATAATGGGCCTTACCTCTGATGTGAGCATGTGACTGATTCGTCGTGACTCGTGATCCGATGCCTGGGTCGACCTCGCTATTACTCATTGACGTGATCGATAAAACTCTCATATGCTAGATGCAGCTTGGATGAAGTCGAATTCCGCCGAATTCCCTGGTGGATTCTTTTGTCACGAGGCCATCAGTGGAAATTCGGTGCTTTCCATGACCTATTATATTCATCATTCCTCCAAGGAGGTTACCTGGTAGTGAACCAATGTGTCAATGGATTAGCCTTCCTTCAAATGATATATCTTGGGAGTATTTTTTTCGATACATTTTTAAGTGACTTATAAACATTATGAGACACCTTGTAAGGCATAATATGACACACGTTTTGTTGTCGATGGTGTGCCTGCTGTGTTCCGTGCTGGATCACTCCAGATGGCAGAGTAGAAGGGCAGCCCGCCCTGGGTTCACGGGTAAAGCTTAGATGACCTTTCTTGCCAAAACCGCAGTTTATTTCACATCAGGTTTCACTTGAACTCCTGAAGCCCTTCTAGCTACTCGTTTACGGCTGACAGCTCTTTATTGAGCTTGTGCCTCCTGGCACTGCGGCTTCTTGGGCCAGATGGGGTCAAGGCATGGCTGTTGCAGGGTTCCATCTGGCTGCTGTGAGGCCTTTTCCTGCTTAGGCCAGCCTGCATATTGCCACCTGACCTGAAATTATTATTGTAAGTATTAATATTGTATTGTTGGCAGCCTCCTTTGGTTGAAACATACTTCCTGTTCTGTATAGTGTCTTTTAAAAAGACCATGGATGAATAGTGAGGCCAGGAGCTCCTATATGTCTCTTCTTCAGCAGCCGCTGATGCCGGCCCACTTTCCACCTTTCTGAACTCCTTTCCGTAGGTGTCCCTGAGGTTCTTCCGCCAACCTCGGATCTCAGTCACTTGTAAAATCAGATTAGAAATCTTGTGTGGAAAATTGGTGTAGAAGAATTAACACACATGAGGTTATCGGCATTTGGATCATGTCAAAGTAAGAGAATGAATGCAATTAGGTACTTAAAATCCACGGAAATGACAGGGTTAAAAGGAAAAGGGGAAAAAAAGCATATTAGTTGACTGCAAGTGACTAGTTGGGAAATAAAATTACAGTACAAAAGGTTAACTGCTATCACGTGTACACTGGGATTTAATGCTTATTTCATTTATTTGCATCCACTTAAATTGGTGTTGCACATAATTGGAGACAAGTAACAAAACTTACCTCTGGAACTGGCATCCACTCCAAAGAGATCCTGCCTGGCAAGTGCTTTTGGCCGGCATCCCAGGAGCAGGTCTAGTTGGTCCTTGAACTGCAGCACACTGGGGCTGGCCCCGCTCTTGCCATCGGCAGTCTTAACAGCGTAATAGGCTTGAGAGAGCGCCTTCCACTTCTTCCTAACCTGCTCCACAGTCTTGATGACGCCCTTATTTTGGAGTTCCTGCGCGACCAAGGCAAAGATCTCCGAGCACCTTGTCTCTTTCCCGTCGAGCCTTCGCACGACGTCTTGCTCAGTCATGACGTCGAGCACTACGTTGGTATACAGCCATGCTTGTCGGGAGTTAGGCTGTACCTCAGACGATTTCTTGCGATTGGGCGCCATCTTTGCTCCTGTCGTCTGCTATTTCCTTGCCGGCAGTCCCCCCTCACTTGCATACTGAGGCTTTTCATGTGACATACCCTCGAATATCCTGCAACGTTCCAACCAGCACATCATCCACTGGCGTTTGCGATGAAGACATTGGCAGGGCAGAGGTCTGCGTCTATGCCATCTCCTCCATCCTTGCCTTCTGCGTTTTTAGGTCCAATGCTGCGGGGAGTCTGGGTTGAGGACATGGTTACATTTGGGGAAAGTGGCACAGGGGGTGTTGGGGAAAGTGATGCAGTGTCATGCAGGGAGAGTGGCAAAGAATCCTCAACTGTCAGGGGATCCTCAGGGAATGTCGAAGAATCTTCAACTCTCTGGGAATCGTCAATGTACACACGTATGGTGGTTCTTCAGTACGTAGCCAGTCTTCATCAGCAATTGTCGGGTGTTCTTCATTTGCTACTTGAAGAAGGCATGGACTTAGTTCCCTGAAGTTGCTTCTTTCCTTTCCTTCGAACTCGATCATTTACCCGCCAACCCGGAAACATAAATAAAATAGATATTAATAATATAAAAGTTACTTAAAATACCTTTAATTGCTATTATCATTACCAACAATTTCTCAATGATAGCATGAGTGTATTATTAGAGTAAGTGATGATAAGTGACTTTAATTTACATAAAGGTTTGAGTAAAAGCAGCATATTTGCAGAATATATATGTAGAGTGGTTATGTGGTGTCAACATAATCGGCGGTATCTTTCCCTCTAAGGAAAAAAATGATAGGGACCCGAATATGCGTAAATTCGTTCAATCTTTCATTTCGTATCTTCTCTTATTATAAAGCACCCTGAATCCAACATGGCGTCTGTTGCGAGAATTTTCTCTTTTTGAGACTTTCTGGTCCGGATTGTGGGTAGAACCGGGTGGGATCGAGTCACAAGTCGTCAATTTCGAATAAATGGAGTTGCAGAGGGACTGATAGGGGAACGAGCCATGGCCCCAGTCGACATGGAGATGATGATGGAGACAATCTTGTCCGTGAAGCATCTCCTGGAACTGATCCATCCTCGACTGGACGTACTGGAGGATGGTGTGGGCTCCCTGAAGGAATGTGCCTGGTGTGGCGGGTGCAGAGTGAGTGAAGAGGGAGAGAGTGAGTTGAAGGGGACCTGAATTTTGAAAAGGGGGACTTTGACATGATGTGAGACAAGTGGTTGCATTCCAATCGGGGCTGCCAACCGTTTCTAATGGAAATCAAATGGAATTATTCCATAAT
>JYFJ02008944.1:0-11021 GCA_000934665.2 Catajapyx aquilonaris | reverse complement strand
GGGGGAGGATGAGGGTGGGTGGGAAGGGGGGGGAGGTATGAGCATGCAATTTTGAACCGCAAAACTAGCCGCCAACAAAAGGCAACTGCATAGATAATAGGATAACATGTGTGAAAGTCTGACAGTTTTGTGGTGAGCTGTACGAGAGTTCTGAGGGACCTTGTGACGCAAGTACACGCATTGTCATAATTAACCGTGACAATATTTTTAAAATTGTAGTAATGTTAACAGTCGATAATATTCTATATGTAATGTGAAAGTTTCATCTCCATTAAATTTTATGCGCAATAAATATTTTTCCATGAATTTAATTCGATATTACTACAATTTAAATTAATTTAATTTCCCTACTTTAAATTGGCAACAATAAGCAATTATTATCGATGATAAATTTGATTTGCTACATTCAATTTGCAATCACTTTTGTAGAATGCATTTTTCTGAATGTGATTCATTTTTCACGAATTTAATTTTTAGCAAAGCTTCAATATTAGCGACATTTCATTTTTAAATTATATGAATTTTACATCTTTAAATTAGCAACAATTTTGCCTTTAATGTGCAATTTTTATTGGTTGTTAAATTTGACTTTCCTATACATTACTTTGCAATCAATTTTGCGGAATTAATTTTTCCTAATGTGATTCATTTTTCATGAATTTAATTTTTATCATCGTCAATATTTGTTATATTTCATTTTAAATCAAGTTAATTTTACTACTTTAAATTAGCAACAATTTTGCTTTCAATGTGTAATTTTTATTCGTGATGAATTTCATTTTACTACATTAAATTCGTAATAGTTCTGCTCTAATGCGCAATTTTAAATGTCGATAAGTGCAATTTTTAATATTTTCAATTTAAAATATTTTAATAAGCAATTAAATCGTCCTGTGTAATTTTAATATACCGAAGTAGGAATTGTTCCAGGTGTCTCCATAAGCTGAAATATTTTCAGTACTTTACGACTCATTTTGAATGATTTTTCTCGTTAAAATTTTTGCATTGCAGATTTTTGCATTCCGTTTTTTAATAAACAAAATTGAGCCAAAATTTTTAACTCAATAATTTCTCGAGTGCATTATTTACACTGATGAATACGCAACAATTATTAGGACACCAAATTATTTCCATATACTTTGCTGGCGAAAGATTCCGGAACACACTAGAATACTTATAATTACTGTACAAATTATTGCCTAATTTAAATCCGGGCGTACGCCCATGTCGTTATCGTGAGTAGAGTTGATGTATTGAATAGGTGACGATGCCACCTGTTGAGGTCCGGAAAAGCTCACAAATCAGCAACGTCCCTCATTAATTTGTTGAGCGAAGCCAATCGTTACGATTTTCCCCCCACCCCACCATCCCCCCCCCTCCCTATTTTTTTTTTATCTAAATAGATGTCCTACAACCCCCTTCACTTCTAAATGGGGAGGATTGAGGGAGTGAATGGGAGGAAAGGACAGATGTAATTAATCGTCTATTGATCGGTTTTTCCCGCCCTTTTTCCATGGCAAGTGTCGCTTGACCGTGACGTCACGCCCGAAAAAGGACCCCAAATGCAATTAATTTCGCTAACTCCTGACCCTTAATGCAAATTGTCACCTGTCGCCTATAAGCGGTCGGTGGGTGGGACCCGACCGTGAAATCATACGTGAACTAAAAGGTGATACTATAGGACATCAATAGAGTCAGATTCAGCCGGAAGTCTGACCGGAAGTTAAAACCAATCACTAAGCATGTTTACACATGAGAGAAAATATGCAGAACATATGTGTAAATATTAACAATACTGTACAGTCATACAAATATTATGTAATAATGTCCCCCAAAAAGGGTACTGCCCTCGAAAGGGGTATCGCTTCCGTAAATAATAGGCCACAGCCGCTTCCTTCCTTCCCTATCCTTAACCCCATCCAATTGTGGTATTCCACCCCCCTAATGGAGCGCTGATTCTCCCAATGGGGTGAAATAAATAAATAAATAAAATATTATTGATTTATTTCACCCCATTGGGAGAATCAGCGCTCCATTAGGGGGGTGGAATACCACCATTTGATGGGGTTAAGGATAGGGAAGGAAGGAAGCGGCTGTGGCCTATTATTTACGGAAGCGATCCCGGAATTGTCCTGGAGGGCCGTCGAAACCCACAGAAAACCATGGTCAGGATCGCCGGACCCGGGAATCGTAAAATTATGTAATAATTGTACCAATTGTGTACCAAAATTAAAATATAAATTTTATATCCACACATTTCCCTACGGTGGAGGACTTTCCTAGCTCTTTTACAGCCGGAAAATATTTACTGAACCTAACATCGAGTTGGAATGTTAACTCAAAATATTGTGTTAGGCTGGATTCATCACAAACTGATTTTACTATGCAGTATGAGAACATGGGAAACTTTCCTGGCTCTTTTCCGGCCGGAAAATATTTCCTGGAGTTGGTGCAACCTGACATCGTGTTGAAATGTTGACTCAAAACATTGTTAGACTGCAGAGACACAGATTTAACTGCAGTATACGAAAACGGGGTACTTTTCTAGCTCTTTTCCGGCAGAAAAATGTTTCCTGGAGATGGTGCAACCGGACATTTAGGTGAAATATTCACTCAAAATAGTTCTAGTCTGCTAGGTTTGTTATAGACACAGATTTAACTGCAGTATACGAAAACGGGAAACTTTCCTAGCTCTTTTCCAGCCGGATATATTTCCTGGAGATGGTGCAACCGGACATCGCGTTGAAATATTGACTCAAAATAGTGCTAGACTGCAGGGTTTGTTATAGACACTGATTTCACTGCACCATAAGAACACAGGGGGCTTTCCTGGCTCTTTTTCGGCCGGAAAATGTTTCCGGGAGATGGTGCAACCGGACATTTAGTTGAAATATTCACACAAAATAGTGCTAGACTGCAAGGTTTGTTAGGCTGCATCAGTAGGCACTGCTAGTATAAAATACGGGGAACTTTCCTAGCTCTTTTCAGGCCGGAAAATATTTCCTGGAGATGGTGCAACCGTACATTGAGTTGTAATTTTTTCTCACTTTTTTAGAAAACAGATTTTAGAGCAGTATGCAGAACACTGAGGTGGAGGCTGGTGTTTGTTCTGACGTTTGCAGAACCGACGTGTATACTGTACAGTATTTACCCAAAACCCAAACACGCGGACGTACACATTGATACATCAAGCTGGATCAACCCTGCCTTAACCCTAATCCCACCTCCGTATAGATATCCGATTTATACCACCCTCGGTAGCAGCGACTCAAAGTGGAAAAGCGTGATTCAGAAGAGAGAGAGAGAGAGAGGAAAAAAGGAGGAAGGGAACTAGCGGCACCTAGCGAGACCAATCGGCAGGGTTTATGGGAAGCGATCCCCCTTAATCCCACGCAAATCCCTGGGGATAATCCTCTCTCCCACCCTCCGGGGTCTCACCCCGCGTGGACCAGAAGCCAGAAGAGGGTAAGGGATGGAGGGGAAAAAAGGTGAGGGATCCGGGGAGAAATGCAGGCAGAAGGGCGGAAGAGTCGTGGCCGCATGGTGCGCTTTTACCATCTTTTCTCCTGGGGATTACCCCTAACCCCTGGGTTGGGTTGACGGGGGATGAGGGATGGATCCATGGCCTACCCGGGATCAGAGGGAGGGGAAGGTCACTTGGACGAGACCCGGCTGCATGATGACCCAGGCTGTGTCCGGAGAGACACTAGCTCCTACAAGTACAGGGTGGTCCAACCAGGACACACGTAAAGGATCAGCACCACATAGTCTTATTTATTTATTTATTTATTTTGATCATTCATGTATGTATTTGTAGATAAAATACATTTTAAGTTACACGTATAATTTATATATTGTATTACTAATATAATAACATAAGCTTGTACGTACATTACAATTAATAATAATTAATAATTGCTAGATTGTATTTTATAACAATTTTTTATATTGTAACTAATACTTTTTATATTGTACAGTATTACTGATAATTTATAAATTTTATAAATAAGAATTTATATTGTAGGCTACAGTATTACTGATAATTTATATATTTTATGAATAAGAATTTATATATTTTACGAATAAGAATTTATATATTTTACTAATAAGAATTTATATATTTTACGAATAAGAATTTATATATTTTACGAATAAGAATTTATATATTTTACTAATAAGAATTTATATATTTTACGAATAAGAATTTATATATTTTACGAATAAGAATTTATATATTTTACGAATAAGAATTTATATATTTTATGAATAAGAATTTATGTATTGTACAGTATTAGCCTACTAATAATTTATATTTTTTATAAATAAGCATTTATATTTTATAACTAGTAATATATTTATAACTTATAATTTTTGGTGTATCGTTTACAACTTATCATCTAATATACATTTTATAGCCAATAATGCATATACTGATAACTAATAGCTATAACTAATAATTTATGTGTTCAATAATAGGCAATAATTTATCCATCAATAACTACTAATTAATAGCCAATAATTTATTAATGAATGGAAAAGTTTTAACAAACAAAAATGTGTGAGTAACCAATAATTTATTCACAACTAATAATTTATTTGTTACTCGATAGCTAACAATTACTGTAATAATATGCGGTAATAAAAAAGTGAAACTAAATATTTTTGTCATATCAATTCCGGTGTTTGCACAAATTTGCCATTTTTGCAATTTTTATGCTGTAAAATTGGCACATAAGGTTGGATATAATGTCAAAAGTATTTTCAAGAGTAGATTTGTCTCCACTTTCATTTTGTTACTCATTGTTGACAGTGCTGTTGACAACAATGCTACTTGTCGGCTGGGAAGTTTTGCCAGAGCCGGGTGCACTAACCTGACCTGTATGCATCATACGTTTCGGATACTGTCACATCACAAGTTTTGACAAGAAGATGAGCCCTGTGCCCCTATGTATATGGGGGCGAAACCCACAACAACGAAACGCAACAATAAAACTGTTAGAAACATTTCAAATCCTCCCCAGCTATATATGGAGTGTATTTACAGAAGATTTGCAATAATTCCGTACACTCCCCCCCCCCTTTTAAAAAAATTTCCTAATTTTTTTTAAAAGTCGGTTCCTTTCCTCCCTCCCCTACTCCCTACTCCCACCTCCCCCTCCAACCCCCTCTGGTCCCCCACCCCCACCCCGGAGGCCTCACTTCCATCCTGCATTTGACGAATGACCAATATCGAAGAATCATGCATTTAGATTGCCTCATTAATTGGCACGCCCCAGCTCCATGCCGCCGTTATGCAAAATACCTAGGAGGGAAGGGGGTGGGGGTGTTCCACAGAGGGGGGGGGGAGGAGAAATGGGAGAGGGAAGAAGCGGGAGGGGGGGGGTTACCCTGGGTTATGGGAAAATGATGTAAGTCTCACCTTTTATAGATTGCGGACAAATCTATGATTTATCCATGATCTATGAGCATATATTACAATCATCTACATATTTTTTTTTAAATGAGAAATATTTCATTTCATAAGGAAAAAGATGTGAAAATTTTGGGGGGAAAATTTATGACCTCACTTTGACCTCTGAATGAATTACATATTCATATATTTAATAAAAAAATTGAGCATTTCACTCCATAACTACCATAAGCAATAATTATAGAAATTTGGAAAAATTCGGGGAAATAAACCTGTGATCTCTCTATGGTCTACGAGTGAATTACATATTTATATTTTGAGAATTCGAGACGCATTTTAATTCACAAGGAAAATGTTGGAAAAATTGGAACAAAACTCCAAATTCAAAGTAGATGTATCTTCCTATTTAAAAAATTTAGAAATGTTTCATACCATAAGAGAAAATTTGAGGAAAATGTGTGATTTCTCTATGATTAGTAAATGGATTACATCACCTTCAAATTTTAAAAAATTTGAGGCGCATTTCAATCCATAATAAAAATTTGGATTTTTTTTGTGAAATTTGCGAATTGTGAGTGAATTATGCTTCTTCATATTTTGTTCATGTGAGAATCATGTGAAAATTCAGCTTTTAACATGATTTTCATACATTTTAAACTTTTAAAAAAAATCTTTCAAAATACGTATAGGTTCATGAAAATTTTTGGGAAACATCTACTTCATATTTTTTTTTAAATTGAGAAGCATTTAAATCCATAAGGAAATATATGTCGAAATTCAGGATTTTGATATGATTTTCATGCAATTTTATAACTATAGGCTACTTAAAATTTTGGCTGATGATACACCATCATGAGCACCTTCAACCTCCAGACTTCCTGACGTCAACACCGTCTTCCTTAATAACGTATAAAGTTACCTGCACAAGATTGAAGGCAGTGTTATTTTCACCCCCCTCCTTCCTTCCTTCCCCCTTTTCCTGCCCCCGTTCCTCCCTATACCCCCAGTCCCATATCCCTGCTGCTGCAAAGTCGTCTGGAGTCTTGCAGGCTCCCAATTTGCTGCTTATTTCGCTGCGCCGCCTCTAATCAAGGCCCAGAAATTGCTTTTCCAGACTCTTCTCCAGAGAGCGAGAGACGCTGCTGGAAACGTAGGGTTTCCAAGAGAAGCAGAGTCTACAAGCCTAGAGAGAGTGTCTATAGGTAAACATCAAGCATCCTCGCTACACACCATCGCATATTTGGGTTGAACTTATAGATCGTTATAGATGTGCCATTTCTATTGTCACTCCTCAAGATAATGTGTCCTCTTAGTATAGGGCATAAATGATATAGAAAATGAGTCATGAGTCGCTAACGGAGGCGTGATTGACCACCTCACATGAGCTCGTATGTATAAGAGATGCTGATATATGCACAATTCAAGGTTATATTCATATTTCCAATATATGGAACATTTACACAATTGGTCCACATCCCATTAGGAAAGGTCACCTGGGCCGTGAAAAGACTAGGTAAATCTTAACAATCGTGTTTCTAGAAGTGTCCCACCCGAAGCCTGGAACTATACTCATATAAATACAAGTGATCGATTCTGTCTCTCTGTACGATTGTTTGTCCGAGCTGATAGTACCGCTACCTCTCGCACGACCTAAAGTGGCAGGAGTGTGCAGAGAGGGTGCTCCATCTATGAGACATAGATGACACTACATGGACAATCGAGGGGGTCCGAATTATGCAAAGTTTTATCCAGAGATTCACACTACTCTCTATTATTATAAAAGGCAAAGTTTGTTCGTCTCCCCAGGTTTGGTTACCATGGCAACGGATTGCCATGCCATAAATTCTGATCTCCACAATATTATTTGACCGTGTTAGTAAACATACAAACAATATATAAATAAATAAACACACACAAAAATAGTGTAAATAAATAGTGTAAATAATTAAAAATAAATAATGTCAAACCAGTCCAGTGTAAGTAGTGTAGGTAATAAGTGTAAGTAGTAAATAAGTGTAAGTAATAGTATAAAAGTAGTTGAAAATAAATAGTGTAAATAAATAGTGTAAATAGTGTAAACAAACAAACAAATTCCTAACCCTTTTTTGGCAACTAGTGTGCTGACCTGGCATGTCCCACAAGGTTGCCAAATTTCATGGGGCATCTGCGCCTAGCAATTATTCATACTTGATTGCGTCTCTGAAGATCTGGCAACTTTGGAAGGTAAAAAAAGGGCGTGGCCAGAACATCTTAAGCTCAGCCTTCCCGTCAGATTAACAGGGTAGCCAGGTGGAAAAAGGGGGAAGGTGGCTCCTCCCTTAGTTACGCCCTTCACAGACACACACACCAAAAAAAAAACTTCCAAAAAAAACTCTAAATCATTCCGGCACTTACCTTTTTTTTTTTTTCAAGGTTGGATAAACCGGACCAGAATATCAGGGGTTGGAAAAAATAGGTATAGGAAAACTGATGTTGAGTAAGGTCCGGATCATATGTGTAGCATGCACATGTTACATACGTGCAATGGTCCAGTAACAATAGGTGCCACAGGTCAAAATCTATACTATGCGGCCTATACTACTGTAGATATACAGGATACTGTGGCACACATGTTCGATTCGCAGCGTATGTGCAGACTGCCATATTTTGCATAATTAAATAAACAAATAGCACCTAATGAAAATATATTAGCTAATAATAATAGGTTGAGCGATATTATTATTATTATTATTATTATTATTATTATTGGTCCCAAAAAATCTGTGGAATTCCAAATATGGACTTACGCTCCATTGAACCTGAACCCACTTTTTTTTTCCTCCTACGGCAGTGTGGAATTGGGTGGAAGAGAGAGGGGGAAGGTGGAGAGGGGATGGAAAGGGGGGAGGGGGGAGGGGGGGAGAGAGAAGTCTCCAAAATAATTTTCACGGGGCGCCAACTCATCACGGGTGTGAAAATGGCTTTAATCCCAAAGATAATGGAATACGTCAAGGGATGATCGATTATTTTTTGGAGGGGGAGGGAGAGGGGTGTCTGGGATGGTGGAAGGGGGAATGGGGAGGAAGGAGGAGGAGGAGGAATGGAGTGCGATGGGGCAATTTTCTTTACCTTTTGCCTCCAAGATATTTGCCGTGTCATGTGTTTTCAACAAAAAAAAATATATCGAATCATCACATGTAACAATTGAGCAATCTCAGGAATATTTCAAATATTAGTCATCAGTTGCTATTTTAGTTAGCTATTTCAGGTATTATCAGGTATGTATTAGCTACTATTTGGGTTTATTAGTTATTGTCAGCTTTTACTTTATCAGCAATTTATTTGTTATTATTAGCTACAATCAGTTATTATTAGCTACAACCAGTTATATATTCGGTATGAAAGGTTATTTATCAGTTACAATCAGTTATTATCAGTTACAATCAGTTATTATCAGTTACAATCAGTTATTATTAGTTACAATCAGTTATTATTAGCTACAACCAGTTATATATTCGGTATTAAAGGTTATTTATCAGTTACAATCAGTTATTACTAGTTACAAAAAGTTACACTAGTTACAATAAGTTACACCTAGTTACAATAAGTTACACCTAGTTACAATAAGTTACACCTAGTTACAATAAGTTATTAGACTACCAGTGACAATGAGTTATTTATTAGTTGTGAAAGGTTACTTTTCAGTTATTGGTTATGAAAAGCTATTAGTTACTGTATTTATTAGGTTATTTTAGTGCACTAAATTGTGGAGAATTGTGACTATACCCATCACTCCATCAGCATCACAATATTCTTACATATACCTTTCTCTTTACAAGTCCTCTGAGCTTAATTCAATGCATGAGTCGCTAACCAAGGCGCGATTGGCCGCCTCATATGAGTTTGTATGTATTGGTCGCAGTACCGTATTTATGATATTATTTGAGTGCACCTTAATTGACGTAATTGTTGAGAAATGTATATACGTATACCCATCAGCATCACCATATCCTATTCTATTGCTGTCGTCCTCTGGGCTCATAAATGTAATGCATGAGGCGTGATTGTCCACCTCATATGAGTTTGTACGTAAGAATATGTTGATGCTGATGCAACAATTCTCAACAATTCTCTTCCTCGATATCACTTTTGCTCCTTCCCCCCTCCCCCCCCTCAAGCCCAGATTCCATAAATTCCATTATTTCCTTATAAATGAGCTATTGATCCTCCCTTTTCCTCCCTCCTGGTTCAAAACAGGGTGGGGTGGGGGGGGGGGNGGGGGGGGGGAGTTGATTCACCCTGGGCAAACCCCGCCGACTTTCTTATCTGCAGAAAGCAGACCCCAGACGAGAAGAGGGTGGAAAAGGGGGGATGCGTGATAAGAATTCAGGCCGAAATAAAGTGCTGAGAGGGAGGAGGGGGTAGGTGAACCTATAAAGCGTCATATCCCACAAACAGACACGTGATATGTACGCCATCTATACTTTTTTTTGTGACAGTACTTAACAAAATGGACCATCCTAATCCTAGCTATCAATCAACCTGTAATAAAATTATTTACACGTCAATATCCCCCCCTAGTAAATATTGACAACATAAACGTCAACCTGATGCATGACCACAGTTATGCTGTAGACATTTTTTTTCTTCTTCTTTTTCAGATACGGTTATTTCGTGTCGTAAGGCGTGGGAATGAGCAAGCCCCCCCATCTGTGGTTGTCTTCCCTCCCTTGGTAAAATCCCCTTCTCGTGCTGCGGTTCCAACGCCTTGTGTTGCGGTTCCCATGTCCTCACGTGATTTGCACCCCGCCCCCGCCGACAAACTACCATCGACCCCCTACTCATCACAGGCCCAAAAATAGTCCTCCGTTTCATTACGGCGTCAAATGGTGCCCCCCACCCCCTCTCCTTAGAAAGAATATCGATAGAACCATTTTTTAGAACCCATTTTAGGTCTCATTTGACGGGTACGGGCTGGCACACCCTGTACTATATAGCTCAAAAAGATGGAGACGATTTTCTATTTGGTTATACAATTTTACATTTTATATATGTAGAAAAACGCGTCCTAAAACCTAGCCCTAAATCATTTATTATCTTATACTATATAATATAAAAAGCATAGGGAGGCATGGTGGTCTAGTGGTTACGCCACTGGCCAGCCAAGCGGGAGTCCCCGTCCCCGTCACCTCTGCTTGGCCGAGTCTTTTTCCGATTTTCACCCGACACGCTGGGGCAGAATTGCACTCCCTACTCTGCCCAGGGCCAGGAGAAAAGGTCTGGTGTATTTCAGAAAGTCAGAAATGACTATAATTGCACTCCCTACTCTGCCCAGGGCCAGGAGAAAAGGTCTGGTGTATTCCAGAAAGTCAGAAATGACTATTATTGCACTCCCTACTCTGCCCAGGGGCAGGAGAAAAGGTCTGGTGTATTTCAGAAAGTCAGAAATGACTATAATTGCACTCCCTACTCTGCCCAAGGCCAGGAGAAAAGGTCTGGTGTATTTCAGAAAGTCAGAAATGACTATAATTGCACTCCCTACTCTGCCCAGGGCCAGGAGAAAAGGTCTGGTGTATTTCAGAAAGTCAGAAATGACTATAATTGCACTCCCTACTCTGCCCAGGGCCAGGAG